>CM050420.1:377500-637980 GCA_027564155.1 Gymnocypris eckloni scoliostomus
ATTAAAATATATATGATGTCTGTGCCTTTAAAGTTTTAAAAGCGTCGCTAACGCCAACTTGGTGAGAGGGACCCAAAACATTTTCAGTGTTTGTTCTGTGTAAAGACCCTGCGGTATTAGGGTGCACTAATCTTTAAAAGGTTAATTTATTCATAGAGATTTTGACAGAGATGTATGGGCCAGCCAACATCTCAGGCACCTCTTCCCACAGGGAGACGTCTAGCATGAGGACTGGGGGAGGGAGAGAGAGATGGAAATAGAAAGAGAAAGTGGGCAGTCGACATACTCTAAACACACAGACATAATTACCTCACCGGTGAAGGCAATGACTTCTAACCTCACAAGCTTAAAGCTTTAATTTCTCCCATTTCGTCGTAAAAAAATACAGTGTGCATATACAGTAAGATACATTTGAGCATATTTATCCAGAGCAAAGGCTGTTTCCTGACAAATTTATCTTAAATAAATCTCAGCGGTATTTAGATTTCATCCAAGTACATGCGTTGATTTAAGGGTTATGAAAAAAATATGCTGCATGTCACGTCTCTACTCAGATTTCAATACGCTAAACACACACAGTGGGTTATGGCGCACATATCTCCATATAAAGCACTCAGTTTAAACTAAATGATGCAGAAAGGATATAGTGAACAGGAGGTCCCTGGATTTTTTATTGATTTTCTGAAAATAAACAGCATTGCTGGTCCAAGTAAAAAAAAAAAGAAGAGAATAAAACTCTGGTAACAGTGTGCATAAAGCCGCTTGAGAGAGGGTGGAAGTTGCATGACATAAACTTTTGTGGCACTTCTTATACAACTGTCACAGCAGGGTTCCACATGTCTTATGTGTAGCAGTCAAGACATTTGGGAGTGATGCATTCACTAATGCTTGACCAACATGTTGCAAATTAACTGTTCGTTGAACATACTATACACTCTTTAATTTCTGTCACTGACTTCATGGGTTATAGTTACCTTTGAATTTATCAATAGTCAGCTTGCAAGTCTACATGTAGGCAGTTTAAGCCCAGAATCTGAATATGCATACTTCCCTATATAGTACATCAAAACATTATGTGAAATGGGTAAATGTCCAAATTTGCAGAATTCGTGAAATTCGGGTGAACAAATAACAAGTTGACCTACTGCTTTTAAGACTTTGAAGAGCACATCCTATGAACAGTGGAAAATCACACAACTGACACCATGTTAAAACGAAGTGTGCTTAATTGTATTGAATATACACTTGTAGTGGACTTTTCATCTTTTAAAAAAGTTGCCCTTCCAGATAATATTAATGAAATATATACATAAGAGAATATGTTAGGTACACTTTTAAAAAATGCACTTTTAAATCAAAAGTTTTACCTTAAAATATTTATACATTATGCTTTAAAGGGGTCATGAACTGAGACATATAAGACATATAAGAGGTCACTGTACTATTAAAACACCCAGTAAGTTTCAGAACTCAAAACTTTCTCGTTAATCTAAATACAGCTTATATTATATGGGCGGGGTGTTTATATTATATAATATTAAATTATATACAGTAATTGGATGGCTAAACACCGCCTCCGCAGAGGAAGATCAACGCCTGCTTCTACATCGCTGCCTGTTTAGCCCCGCCCACCGATTTGCACATGTAGTGTTTATGAGAGAGTCGAATGCACAGGTCTATGCAGAAACCAAACAATAAAGATGGCTCCAAAGATGATGTGCACTAAGTTACAGTCTTTGCATTGCCTTTCCTCTGATCCCAATGTTAAGACAGAGTGGATGAACTTTATTTTTTATGAAGATCCAGACCACGTCAATAAGAACTCAGTCCTTTGTTCACTTCATTTTACCAAAAATTCATTTACAAACAAGGCACAACTCGACGCGGGATTTTCAGAAAGATAGAAACTAAAAGACATTAAAAGTGGACCTCGGAGAACAGTACACAAAAATTAACAGAGGCAGTTCATTACCCCTTTAATAATCTTCTATCAAACTAACAAAAATCTGATGTTATGACTGTGCAAGTTATGCAAGTGCATGTATTATTGTATTTTAAAAATTACATTTAAACTTCATCATTATGAGTGTGTAATTACTACATTTTTTAAATGCATGGCATATGTTTAATTGGAAAATGCATTAATGCATATCTTAGTTACCATAGCTGTTTGTCAGTACATTCAGCAGTGCACTTTACCATATTTTAGCAACAATTATAAAAATACATATAATTGTGTTTGCATTAATTATGAAATTAAGTGTACCAAAAAAACTCTCTAAAATTCAATGAATTGCATTAAATATAGATTTAAGCAAAAATGCATTGTCAGTGAATTGTAAATAAAATGCAATTAAGTGTCTGAATGGATTACATTCAAATTCAGATTCAATTTTTATTTTTAAGGTTATATTTAAGTAACATAGTAAATCTAATAATAACATGGTGAATGTAGAATATCTGGGCTGTATTCATAAATCACACATAAATAATAAAGAAAGATACTACAGTTTTTGTACCATACTAAATATATACTATACATTATAACAATACAAAGCTGGTTGAAAATCACCAAACTGTAAAATTGGAGAAAGCAGCGTGCAGTGTGTGCAGTGTGTTACCGATCATTCTTGTCTGTGTTTGCCTACTTGCATAGAGTATGTTTCTTGCCTTTACTTAACATTGTCTGTATTGATATTGTTGTGTTTGTAAACTGCCAAGTAATGCATCCTTTTATGAAGAGAAATATTATTTGGTTCTTCAAAGTGTCTTTAAAAAGTAAGACCATTATAGTGGAGTGTTCATACAATGAACCTTTTTAACGCACCTCCTAACTTTTTTAATTACCAATGAAACATCATAATGGGTTTTTAGTTTTTCCATTTGCAGAAGTCATAACTGGCTCGCCAATGGGGACTCGCTAAGCCCAACTTTTGGGCCAATGCCAGGCTGTGCGTGTAATAATTGAGCCATTGGCAGAACAGAGCTACTTTCAGCCGTCTGTGCCTAAACAGAGTCAGATATAAGCAGAAACCTCCTGTACCTACCGATTGACTGAAAGCATATCTACTCAATGTCAATGACACAGCTCTGATTAAGTCCTAGCAATAACATTAGCATGTCGTCTCTGACAAGCCACTTTATTCCTCATGTGTGACGAAATGCATTTCTTACAGACTACTCGCAAATGTTACATAAACATGTAAGCCACCTTTCTTTTCATTGGGTTTTGAGTAATGACTCGAGGCATCTTGGCAGGAGTATTGCTTCAGACATTGGATGATTGGTTCTGAAAGTCCAACACATGTTGAATCCATTTTAGTTTTTGAAAGCCTGCTTTGACTGATAAGATTGGCATGGAAAGTTTTAAATCATGCTAGTGCCATCTTCTATTACAACTAAGCCCTAAAATGTGAAGTTACCTCTACCAGTAAGAGCCCTATTCCGGCAGGCATCGTCCCTCATCCAGCCAATTTATGCTGCATGCTCATCGGTTGCAAGTAAAATCCCCTAAAATCAACCCAGGCTCATTGGAAATACATGTTTGTTGCAAAGTTTCTGCAACACCGATATTACGAGCCTTACTGCAAGTTTTGCAGCAGTTTCAAAGTGAAATGTCCAGTGAGTGGACACTAAAATGTGCATTCAATATGTGACCATACATGGCTATGTTTTTATTACATTGGTACTGGCACATATTGTGCCGCTTTTATTATGGGGCGTATTGCGTAATATTGTTATTATTGTTCAGAATTCAAATATCCACTGAATGTCACTCTGTCATGTTGGAAAATAACAAACCCAATACACCAAACCTAAATCTAAACCTACCCGAAAGTGTTAATGAATGCAAACGTAATATAAAACTGTATTTGCTGATGCAACCATGCTATGTTAACTTACGGGAGTTTGAGCTGTTTTGTCAAACTGTAGTTTCACGGATTCATACTGGAGTGCTTCACCTCTCTAGTGCAACTCCAAATCGGGTGAGTTACAGAGCAAGCTTACCGCACTCGGAAACCCATACATATGAAGCAGGACATGTGACGCTAACATTCAGAAGTACAGGTATCAGTTTTCAAATCTTGCAGCATCAAGTCATAACATACATAATATTGTGCCAGGAATTGTGTGAACATTAGGCTTTCTTAATGAACACTCTGGCCCAGTAAATCATATTTATGCAAAAATATATAAATGTTTTACTGCCTCGAGTGTTCATTTCAACTGCAAATTGCACCCATTCATACATATAGGTACATTTTTTTTGCAAAAATGTAGGTAGAGGCATGTATTTCCAATGAGTCTGGGTAGTCAAAAATACACCCAAACTTGCCTGATGCACGAACGTAGCACATTATCTTCTATTAGCAACACTTGGACGTGACCCCACGCTCACCCCAGCCAGGGTTCCTCCAGCCAGGGACGCTTCATGCTCTCCTCATGCCGAATCTTTCACCAAGCGCCTCTGTCTCACTTGCCCTGGGCGCATCTAATTGAAAGCGATCTCGAGGCCTAGCAGAGTTCCGTTTCTTTGCTAATCCTCCGCTGGGGGAAGCTCACATGGTCCCAATTACACCGTATACCGGTTTCTCTGACTGCCTCTCTCTTTCTCCTCACTAGCCCTCTCTCTTCGACTGGACTGTGCGGGAGTTTATGTTATTAACTATGCACTGCACAGTTCCTGCCTGTCACAGGGCCTGGAGATGTTATCGCCGATGCTCTGAGTATATGGTTACCTTGAAAATATTCCTTAAATTAGATTGGGATTGGCAATTCTGGAATATGGAAGAGGAGACAAGGCAAAGGGAGGAGGGGGGGCAGGTTTCAGCGTAAAGAATAGAAGGAGAGGATCTACTGGTGTTTGTTTTGGACAGACAGACATTTAGAGGTATGTCACTGGCGAGCTGTAAGGTAATCCTTGAAAAAAAAAAGCTGGGAAGTGCTTAAGGGACTCTTAGCGTTTCTTCTAACAGTCAAGACGAGACAAACAGTTCTGTTCTTATTTTTACAGGAATTCCAATAGTCCACTTCTGGAAGAGAGAAAGCAACGTGGTTTATGTATTTATTTAATTTTTTTAATTTCTACTCAGTATGGACATTCATGGCCCATAATCAAATACTTCTGTGTAGGTACTTTTTATCTTCAAGTTTAAAAAAACTAAACAAAACAAAACTACAACAACTGAACAACTCTAGATAGGCTCAACTTCTCCGGCTTTCTGTTTTCACTGTTACGTGGCAGAGAATGCTATTACACATCTTCTGAAAGAGTACCGAATCTCCATCTTAGTACACGGGCAAAGAAGAAGCAGAAACAAGTGATAGTATGTATGCAGGATATAAGCAGATTCGTATATAAAATAACAACATCATCAAACCTTAAACAGCATATAAATCAAAACTATATATAATAGATGAAATCAAAATGTTACTGAATAAAATGTCGACCCAGGAAGAGGTTTATGATTGTGCAAGCTTTTGGGGTGTTGATGAAAGCGATTTACTCAATCTATGTTTTGATCATCACTCTGAATCCGATCCAGGCGTAGTCTTTTACACAAATACGATTTTCTTAGCTTTTTGCTCAACAACAATAACAAAAAAATAGTGCTGATTAAAAAAGCATGAAGCTAGTTTTTCTTTTGACATAATGTATGTTCAGATATCATACAACAAAATATTCTGTGGGGCTTGAAGTGTTCATCACAATGATAAAAAATACTGGCGATGGCTGGCAACTTTTAAAACACTAATGGAGAGAGAGTTAATTGATTCCAGTAATCCAGTGGTCCTTAATAGTGGTCTTAGAGTTTCCCAGCAATGCATATTTTGAATGTATTTCATATCTGAGTCAAATAGTTCAGCTCGGAGACAAATCAGATTTGTTAAATATCAGGTGTGATATAAAATGTGGTGGGGCAGTACCACAACTGAGAACCACAGTGTTAGCATATCGCTAAGCTAAAAACATAATACTTTACAATCAGAAAAATTCATTGCATACCTAAATACTGGGGTAAATAGGTGACACTGGGTTTGTCGTAATGCGTTGAGGGATTGACTTCACCTGAGAAAGAGAATGAGAATGTGAATGAGAATGAGCTTTATTGACCAGGGCTGCGTTTCCCAAAAGCATCGTAAGCTTAAGTACATTGTAGACCAATTGAAACCCGCTACGAACAATTTAGGCTTACGATGCTTTTGGGAAACGCAGCCCAGGTATGTTTACACATACGAGGAATTTGTTCTAGTGACAGAAGCTCTACAGTGAAACAGAATGACAGCAACAGGACAGGACAGATAATAAAAGAATAATATACAAATAGGCAAAGTACAAAATAGCAAAAACACAATATATAATATAGACAATTATGTGTGTACAGGTCTGATATGTGTAAACTTGAAATGGAAAATAAGTATGTGTGATGAATAAATAATGTATAATAGTGTTGTGTGTTCCACATTTAATGTCAAATGTTCATGAGATGGATTGATTGCCTGAGGAAAGAAACTGTTTCTGTGTCTGGTCGTTCTGGTGCTCAGAGCTCAGTGGCGTCGACCAGACGGTAACAGTTCAAAGAGGGAGTGTGCTGGATGTGAGCTCTTTTGATCACTCTGGATGTGAACAGTTCTTGGAGACTGGAGAGGTAGTACCAATGATTCGCTCAGCAGTCCGGACTACCCTCTGCAGTATTCTGAGGTCAGATTTGGTAGCTGAGCTGAACCAGACAGTTATTGACGTGCAAAGGACAGATTCAATGATGGCGGAGTAAAACTTTTTCAGCTGCTCCTGTGGCAGGTTGAACTTCCTCAGCTGGCGAAGGAGGTACAACCTCTGCTGGGCCTTTTTCACCATGGAGTCAATGTGATTGTCCCACTTCCGGTCCTGGGTGATGGTGGTGCCCAGGAACCTGAATGACTCCACTGCAGTCCCAGTGCTGTTCATGATGGTGAGTGGGGGGAGAGCGGGGGGGGTTTCTCCTGAAGTCCACGATCATCTCCATGGTTTTGAGCGGGTTAAGCTCCAGGTTGTTGAGACTGCACCAGACAGCCAGCTCCATAACCTTCCTGATCAGCATTTTTATTTTTTAATGATTCTCTTTTTAAGATCAGCTCCTGCTCAACCAATTAGATTTGTCATTTCTTAAATATATGATATATTTATTCTGCACTGTAAAAAGTGGTAACCTGAAGTTACTGCCTTTAAAGAGATTTCTACCCAATTTAACCCATTAAAAACTGTTGTGTTAGTAATAATTGTTGTACTGTACAGTAGGTTGGTTCAGTAATCATTTTGGACTTGAATAAAAACAGTTATTTTAGTTGTTACTATTTTTGGTTTCATTTTTTTTCTCTCAGGTTTCTAGTTTACTTCTTTTTTCTCTCAGTGTACGTGGAGGCTTCAGCTTCATAAACCTGCATTTAAGGATAAAGCTGAGCCTCTGTTAATGATTTCAATTGGCTAAAATTTCACATACATAGATGGTACGTGTAAAAGATTGCTGATATACGTTATACACAGACTTGTAATGTTTGCATGTAACTTGGCATCCTGCCAAATAAATTACTTAAAAATCATCGTTCATACTGTACACTACCATTTTAACAGCTTTGGCTTCTAGTACTGTTAGCTTCAACTTTTGCCTCCTGCTAATTTGCTGTTTATTTATAGTCAGTAGTTGTTGAGTTTAGGTATGGGATAGGATTAGGGATCTAAAATATGCTCATGCAGAATTAGACATCAATATGTGCTTTTCAAGTACTAATAAACATGCAAGTATTATGCACGCTAATAAGCAACTACTTAATAGTGAGAATTGGTCCCTCAACTTCTACATCTTAAAATCAAAAGAGAAGAATCACAAACTCATTTTACTTCTCCTCTGGAATGCTATGTAAATTCTATTCTCTGAAAACAGAAAATACTATTCGTTACGTACAGCTTTGCTATCCACACTGCAACTGAATCTGTTTTATGTCTGACTTTGTAAACTCTTCCTGTGAAGCCCAGCGTCGGCCATGTCAGAGCAGTGGCTTCAGGAAAGGAAAACCTGATTATTCGTAACTTAATACAAACTTGTGGCGGTTGCTTAGAAACCCAAACACGGCTGGGCGGCCCACAGGTCAGGGGTTCAGGCATGGCTCGGGGCGAGCGACGCGAAATTCTGTTACCTGTTTGACTGTATCTCCATGCATGGCTAACAGGCGCGCGCTAGCTCTGTTTTTAACGAGGGGCCCCTGCCTCCCTCTGCAGAGCGCTTTAATTGTGTGTCTTGAAAGCCAGCCACTTTTGAGAAAGCATGCTATTCTACATCGTGTAAACTTATGAGTGGGGAAATTACGCCTGCACTTAGAGGCATCTTTAAATAAAAGCAGTAAAATCTACTCATTCTGAAACCCTTCTCTAAGTTCTGGGCTTTTTTTCCAGGCTGTTTAATGACGAGGCTATCGGAGAGGGATTTGGCTGCGGAGCAACAGCTGGCAGGAGACACAGATGCACTTGGTCACCTCTTTTCCTCCTGCATCTCGTTAAGAAAACAAACAGTTCAAATGCTTCTTTGCTTGTTATGCAAATATGTATCCAATGCATGAAAAATACTATAAACAAACAAGTGCTGCAAAGGGTGAACGTTGTATCCGTGCAAACAGAAATTAGGTGAATATGTCCAGTTGAAAATTGTGCAAATATGCATGCAGTGCACTAAACATGCTATAGAGAAATAAATAAATAAATGAAAAATCGATTAAAATATAATTGAAATTAAAATAAAATAAAATAAAAGCACATTAAATTCCCGTATGAAAAATCCACGTAATTGTATTAAATTGTATTGCAATTATAGTTTTTAACTGTAAACTTTATATAATTAATTATTTAATAAAATAATGAATTATTATATCGAAGATTGTTGCAAGAATACATGATTTGAGCTTTTAAACTTTTAAATTGCACATTTAATACAATGTGTTACTTGCTTTTACTTAGTAATTGTTTATAAAGTAAACATTTTGTCTATAAGTTTTTTTACACTGTTTATAAAATAATATTTTTTAAAACATTTGTATTTAATAATTGTATTGCTTATCAAATAATATTAATGAAATAACAGAGAGTAATCTTTTATCACCGTTCCTTGACACACTTAAATATACTTTTAAAAATTGTACTTCGTAATAGTCAATTTAAAACTTTTTAAATCATTATGTTTAATAATGTTGACAAACATAGCCACTAAAGTACATGTAAAGTACTTAATTATCATTTTATCTGAAGTTTGTTATTCATTAACATCGGTATATATTTTAAATGCATTGAATTACAACTTTATCATTACAGACTTACAAATTAAAGCAGCCTATATTTTAGTTTGACATAAATGCTTGTCAGGACAGTAGTCGACACATTTTCATTATGAAATTATGTGTAAATATGTATTTCAGTTCCACTTAAGTGAGCAAAGAGCACTCTTAAGTTCACCTAATTGAGTTTAATATCATTTTAAACTTTAATCTATTTTAATTTAAATTTCCACATGCACTTATATGTGTCCGAAAACATTACATTTAGTTTACAAATATATTATTTTCAAAGTTTATTATTAATACTCAAGTGCACTTCTTTTTCACAAGGTCTACAAGACTTCACGTTTTACTGTGCAATAGCCAGCATTAGAGAAAAAGAAAGACTCTGTTTCGTGTTAACAGTAGTTAACATAACGCAGCAAATTGTGAAGCTGTCGAAACAGTCAAGTGAAAGCGATCTGTTCCACAGAATCATAATC
Source organism: Gymnocypris eckloni scoliostomus (assembly GCA_027564155.1). Classification (NCBI taxonomy): domain Eukaryota; kingdom Metazoa; phylum Chordata; class Actinopteri; order Cypriniformes; family Cyprinidae; genus Gymnocypris; species Gymnocypris eckloni. The sequence continues at coordinate 387,286 of CM050420.1, forward strand.
TCCATAACCCCTGCAGCCCGTCTCAGAGCGAGTCTGCTCTTCGTTTGAGCTTCCTGATACACATGAACACGTGCGGGGTCCGACACCAGCGTGGCACGACCCGGGAGCCCGCGGTTCCCAGTCGAGCAGCAGCGGAGCGTGTGCTACACCTCGGAGCATGTGCTTTTGATTCTGAATGTTTTATTGCCGAACAGTGTTTCTGCCTTGGAGCGCATGCAGCAGCATGTATAAAGAGCGTTGTCCCTCGGTGCCCACCCTCGGCTTATCATCAGCGGCTCCGGCTGGCATGCGTGGCTTTAATAGTACGTCCTGTCATTGACCAATCACTGCGCTGCAGTGGCTTCTATCTGTCCGCATGCTTATCTTCAGTGGCACGGTTTTAATAGACATTAGTCTGTCTGCACTGTAAAATCAAACCGCAATGACCAGCAGGCTGCGCTTAAACGATAGCCAAGATGTGCGATCAAAGAGGGACATTTCATCATGCCAAGCTCTTAAAGAACACGGCTAGCGTATAAAACTGAACGAAACAAGAAAACGAGGGCTATTACACGCACATCGGGTTAATGGAAATATAAAACCTCAGACAGCAACGATCCACCCGTGGCCCGCCCTCGTAGTAAAAACTGTGTGACGGGGAATATTTCTGTGGGAACTGATATCATTGGATAAAACCCTCCAAACTAAGTCTAACTAAGCGTCTTGACACCACAGACAGATATAATCACAACCAGTTCTGGCGGGAGGCTAGATGATGGAGGGATGATGGGGGGGGGACTATGTTATTTGCAGTCCAACTTTGTGACTTTTAATGGCGGATTTAGAAATCGAGTAAATATTTTTTAAAGGTATAAGAGTTTGGTCAAATCAAAAGGAAAGTTCCCCCAAAAATGAAACAGTTGCCGGTAGCCATTGACTTCCATATTGTGGAGATCAGTGGTTACCAACAAATGTTTGGTTTCCAACATTCTTCAGAATATCTTCTTTTGTGTTCAACAGAAGAAAGAAACTCGGTAACACTTTATTTTAGGGTCTCTTAACTGGTTGCTTATTAGCATGCATATTAATAGAATATTAGCCATAATTGAGCACATATTGATGTCTTATTCTACATGACCTTATTCCTCTATTCTACATCCCTAATCCTCCCCAATACCTAAACTTAAGAACTACCTTACTAGCAAATTTATTGAGGACAAAGTCGTAGTTTATAGTTAATTAAGTGTTCCCTATTCTAAAGTGTTACCCGAAATTGATACAGGCTTGGAACAAGATGAGGGCGGGTAATGAAGACACAATTATCATTTTGGGTTGAACTACAGTAACGCTTATTGTTTTTATATGTTTGCATAAATCAACAGTGATTTACAGACATGTAATACAGTGGATATACATACCATAAATTTGGGGTGTTATTACATGTTTGAAATAAGTCTCTTATGCGCACCAAGGCTGCATTTATTTGATTAAAAATACAAAAACACTAACATTTTTTTACAATTTAAAATAACCAATTTTATGTTGAAACTGTAATGTATTCCTGTGATCAAAGCTGTATTTTCAGCATCATTCCTCCAGTTATCAGTGTCACATCATCTTCAGAAATCAGTATAATATTCTGATTTACTGCTCAAGAAACTCACCTTTTGTGGAACTTGCGATGCTTTTTTTTTGCGATTAGAATGTTCAAAAGATGAGTAATTATTATATTTTTTTGTTTAACTGTAGGCTTTAATGCATCATTGCTCAGTAAAAAGCATAAAAAATCTTACCAACCCTAAAACTTTTGAACAGTATATTTATGCTGTGCATGATTTATGAATGATCTGGCTTTGACATGACATTGATGTGTCATCCGTTGCTTCATCCATGAAAATCTGATAAATAGTTATGGTTGCAATACTTATTAATATTGTTTGAAATTGCTTAAAGTACAAACAGAATGTTTTTTTTTTTATCTTAATGATTATTATTGTGATTGGAATGTGTTAGATGGCATTCCTCTGTGTGTTATTTAGCTCGGGCTCACTCGGGCTGGCATGGGATCGTCTCTGAGCAGAATGCTGAAGCACTGCTTTCATTGCTTGCAGGTGATGCAGGATACACTCTGTTATTTACACAGCTGTGCACATCTCGCTCCAGGAAGACATGCTCTTATTCCAAATCAAATGCCCCTGTCCTCCATCTATTCATCCATCCAGTGGAATCCAGAACGGAGCAGGAGTTCATCAACATCCACACTGATGATCCACAGCAAGGTCGTATAGATTTGGCACAGGCCTGGACTAAATTACACCCATTTAATGTCAGTCCCACTTAATTAGGCAGTTAGGTGTGAAGATGACGAGACCACCCTTAGGGTTTTAAATTCAGCATGAACATACAGCACTGAATCTTTCCATAACAATCAGAAATAAACAACCGTAAGTGTTTGGGGAATTATGATAGTTGTGATATATCAACAATGATTTTAGTAGATCAATGTTTATTTTATTTACTGTTATCTTTATGGCACAGCACTACATGCATTTTTTAAGACTAAGATTCAATATTGTTCACCCAAAGATGAATATTCTGTCATCATTTACCCACCATTGTTGTCCCAATGAATTTTGGTAACCAAACAGTTCAGTGAAAAAAACCTGATTCATTGAATTGACTATATTTTTTAAAGGTAAGTGGTTGCAATCAATTTTTTTATTATTATTATTAAATATAGCTAAAATAAACAGTTTGCAACCAACCACTTACCTTAAAAATATAGTATAATTGTTTTCAGTGTTGCTGGCAGTCTTTGACTTCTATATTATTTTTTGACATACTATGGAAGTATATTATTATAGAAATATTTTACTTTAAAATAATATATTTAAGCATGAAGTAAATGTTTGTGGTCATTTTGTTTGTAATTAATTTATATTAAATGTAATTCGTTTTTCTTTTTGACCTATGTTGTACTTTAGCACATCAAAATAAGCATTTAAAATAAGTATTAACTTCTTTAAAGCATGGCAAAATTATTCACATTTAAATATTTAAAAAATACTTTAAGGTAAAACTGTTAATTTAACATTAATACCAAGTGTAAAAGTGCACTTAAGTGTGTTAAGAAACTGTCAAGAAATTATCTTTAAGTAAACTTAAGTGGCCTTTTATTTCAACGATATTTTATTTTCATTTATACATTTAGCAGACGCAAAGCAACTTACAGTGCATTCAGGTTATACATTTTTTTGTCAGTGTGTTCCCTGGGAATCAAACCCACAACCTTTGCTGCTAATGCAATGCTCTAACCACTGAGCCACAGGAACACTTTTAAAAGCTTTTAGGAGTTAAAGTACATTTCAATACAAATAAGTGCACTTCTTTTTCACATGAGCAGAAATCTATGTCAGATGTTAATAACTGCTGTAGAAATGCAGTTTAATGTCTATATCTGCTGGTTTATTAGTGGTACTGCAACGTAGGTGAAACCGCAGCTCAATGGATTGTACTTTAACCAGTGCAAACCAAGAGTATCTTATATTTTATCAGTCACAAGATGACTGGATGTATGAAATATCCATAGACCAGGCTTGTGATTTACAGACGTCATGAATGAGCATCTGTGCTACAGGAGTCTAAACATGTGCGCTTATTATATAAAAGAATCACAAATGCATCCATGCATCCAACACCTATCCATTTTCCAAAACCTTTGTTGTATGCTGGGTCATTGTAAGGGTCTCGGATGTGGATGAACAGTTTCTAAAATGACTTCCTAATCAATTAGCTTACCTATTTAAGTCACAATCTGAGAACAAGCTGCATGAAAAAGGTGCTGCATCTATTGGTAAGGTAAATATGAACAGTGCTATAATATTATAATATAAGAGTCTTATTATCATTGTAACCAAGCCCCAGTTCATTTCTTTACACAGGCTCGAAATATGACCCACAAATCTGAAAGAAAAGAAAAACAATTTTTTTAATTAATTTTTTTATCCATGAGTCTAACATTAAAAATGACATTCAGAGACATTAAATACACTTTTCTTTATTCTTCAATAGAATTATTGCCACTTTCTTATCTTTTTTAACCTAAACCCATGAGGGACAAATTTTTATTTTTTTTTATCCTTTGATTTAATTTGAACACAATATGTCCACTATATTAGAAATTGAACGACTAAAGTGATCACACGTTAACGTACAATTATATGATTCATTTTATTGATTGAGTTGAGTTGGGGGGTTATAATTCTTATGTATGACCATATTTAAATAGTAAAAAAAGGCAATAGTGTTGGTAGCCTATATAACTGTATTACACAGAACTATGTCAATCGTCTACTGTGATCTACAACAAACACCCTCAAATGACACGAAACATTAAAGATTTACTCGAAAAGACTTTACTAAATTGTAATAATCATATTAGCATCGCACGTGTCCCTGATTGGTAAACGGTATTTCCTTCTGCTGTATTTGCGCGGTGAGCCTTCCATTGTGATGCTTTGTCGCCCTCTTTTGGTAAAACAGTTCACAGTCATTAACATTAACAGCAAATTCACCGCCCAACTCGCGATTTGACATAATATGCACTCTTCAGTCTCTTCAGTCTAAAAGTCTCTTTTATTAAATAGCCATTTTCACATGCGTTTGATTATTTTGTTAATAGTTTTAGTAGTAAGTTAGCGGAAGTAATAGTTGTAGTAGCGGAAGTAGTAAAGACTATTGCGATTTTTTTTACATTTTAAAATGTCCTTTAAAAGGGAGCTTTTAAAAAGTTTCCACAGTAAAATCCCACACTTTTGAGTGGTCCGGTGTGAAAACAGCTTTTCAAGCTAATTAAAAGTTTGTCCTTTTCAGAAAAACTCAAACTAATGGAAAGGAGCACAAGATGGTTTTAGAATGAGAGAGATTGAATATTATGGCCTGTTGTGCTTCAGTGACACTCCGGGTATTCAAAAACATGATTGAACTGCTAATTTAGCTGTTATGGGCCCTTTCCCCCATGAAGCTAATGATAATTAACATGCAAATGAGCTCAGGGATGTGAGGTGGGGGCAGCAGAGCTCTGTTCATTAAGGCCTTAATTACTGTTTGAAAACTGAAACATCAGGGTTATAAATGGAGGTTTTTCGTGTAATGGTTTGGATAATAATTAGGGCTTGATCTTGCTCTTATAACTGCTGTTTTGGACGTTACTTCTGAGTCTTATGGATGGGCAGCTGCTCCAAAGTCTGGCTTTAATCACCAAAACACTTCAGTGTTTAAAAACTAATACAGAGTGTAAAAATAGTTCTTTATACCTTTCAAAGGAACTAAATGATCTCTAGCCAACATAAACACTTTTTAACTTTCTCCAAAATTTGTTTAAATTGCCAAAGTCTCCAAAATAATTGTATTAATTATATAACAAATTGAAACTTTTAGCCTCGGCATATTAATGTCCAACTTAAAGGACCTTTAATTAATTTCCTTTAATTAAGTAGTACATTCAAATGTATTGTGCCTGTCAGAAATTGAAGTCATTGTACCATTATCATAATACATGATCATGGATCTTAATTTCATAATATGCATCAACAGCCAATAACAAATCCACTGGGGTGGGAGAAAAACACGCAGTAAGCTCAACATATTCATAAATATACAACAGCCCAGTTATTTACTTATTTATACAATTAATTATGAGACATCAGAGATACTATCACAAGCACCATGTCAGAAATCATGTCGCAGCATGTTTTCATGATTTTTTCAGATGCAAGCATGCGTGGTTATGCGATATAGTTTCAGAGAAATTGCTGAACGAATAAAGCTAACAATACAAGCTTAGTGAACAGGTTATCATTTTTGGTTAAACTCGACCTGGGGCCTGTTTCATAAAACACCTTTACCAAGAAAGCCAGGTTTATTCCAGTTCCTATCTGTCGGTCATTACGAGTTATGTCCAGTGGTGGACAAAGTACACAGATCAAGTACTTGAGTAAAAGTACAGATACGTATAATAAAATATTACTCCAGTAAAAGTAAAAGTACTGCTTTTTCAATTTTACTCAAGTGAAAGTACAAAAGTACTCAATTTTTTATGTACTTAAGTAAAAAAGTACTGATAGACTGTTTTATTTTGCAATTTTATATAGACTACTTTATTTCATTTTATATTAGCACATATTTTTATAATCATACTGCCCAAAATAACCACTATATAGAGTCAAGATATATATTTTGTTGATATGGACTACGTTGATGAGAGTGATGTAGTAATGTTCACTGTGAAGCTTACACTGCCATGTACCTGAGAGAAAACAGATTTCACCATCTCATTTTCACCAGTAAGAAAAAAGTGTTTTAGAACTTGTTGTTTTGCAGAACGTAGTTATATATGACATGAGAATTAGGCCTGAAATTAGGAAGAACATTTTAAGGAAAATCTAATGATATTTTCATAATTATTTTTTTTCTTCTCAAACCTTGTCTGTGGTGTAAAAACAGCCCTGGCCAAATGCCCCAGAGGGCATCACTTCCCACTCTGATAATTACTGTAGTTACTATGTTCTGAACATCACATCCTTTCTTTCTCCCTCAGATGGAATCTATCTAGGTGGCTGAATAAAGATATTTAGACTTTATATCAAAAAAAATCCTCAACTTAGCACCAGCAAGCTTGTTAGCTAGACAGTTAGCATCAGCTAACGATATTTACTTATTTTCAGTATGGTTATGAATAAACATTCATTTCTGTCTACTCGGCTAGTTGATCTAAACAATATAAAAATGTATACTGTTGATAAACAATATAAAAACAGACGTCACATAGGTCTAAATGCATAGCATTTTAATAAAACTGCTAACGTTACAGCAATATGAACGCATGCATGAGTTATTTTATTTAATCAGTGTTATTTTAATGTTTTGTTTTTGACCTAAAACATAACGTTAGAGACACTGATGTTGATCTGTCTGCATTCAAGCATTTCAGTGGGCTTAAATAGATCACCCTTTACAGCAGATTTAGTTCATAAACAACTGACAGTTTTGACCTAAATATTATTTTCAGTTACAATAATTAATCCTAAAATTCGACATTAGTAACTTACTTATTCTGGTCTCACCATATTTGTATATATATATACTCTCTCGTGTTTTTGTTTCATAGTTTTTATTGCTTTTATGTTATTTTTATTTTATTATCATGTTTTATTTTTCTTTCTTGCACTTTCCATTGAGCGGACCTGTCCTGACTAACATTTCACTACTTATTATACCCTGTATGATTGTGTATGTGACAAATAATAAAGAACCTTGAACCTTGAGAACCCTTGAACTTTCACAGCATCAGTAGCGTGCGCTCACAAGATCTCCCGGTTCTTTACTTGTGAGTTCAGTTCACTGAAGAAGACTCGCTCTAAACGGATCATTTGAATCAGTGAGTTTTCGACTCAAGAACAGCTGCAATCGGATCATTGCAATTTGTGAATGAATCGTTTGTTGCGATTTGCGAACCGATTGAACAGGTTCATTGAAAAGAATCAGTTTGTTCATGAATCATACACCGCTTCTGCGTCTCGGAGCACGTGATGTATCACGTGATTAACGATATGTTTTATGAAATGTAGTGAAGTAAAAAGTACGATCTTATGCTTTGGAATGTAGTGAAGTAAAAGTAAAAGTTACTCAAAATAAAACTACTCCAGTAAAGTACAGATACTTGAAAAATGTATATTTAAGTACCAGTAACGAAGTAGTTGTACTGTTACTGACCACCACTGGTTATGTCGTGACGACATAGGGATTTACTTGGAAGCCCGATCATCTCTGACTAAAGAGAAAACGCCAATGAAATTGGCTAGTGGATTTGCATACCTGAGCCACTCCCGTGCACACGGGTATAAAAGGCGACAGGTGCATCCACTGATTCGATTTTTGCTTCGGGCCGAGTGGATGAGAAGAGTGCTGATCTCCACAAAGCCTTTCATCTTTGTTTTGTTCCTGGTTGGCGTAACGGTGCGATCAGCGGAGTCCCTCTCATCAGCGATTCCCCTGGGCACTTCAACTAAGAGAGCAAATTCTAAAAGAGCAAATCACAGACGATCGCGTCTTTTTCAAGATGCCGTTTCGTCCGTGTCCTTCTGGTTGCGATCGTTCCCTGTCCGCGGACGACGGACACGATCGTTGTCTTCAGTGTCTGGGCTTCCAACACGCTGAAGATGCGTTCGTGGATGACTCATGCGCCTGTTGTGGGCGTATGAGCATTATTTCGTTGCGATCTCGCCTTTCCTTTATGAAAGGATTGGCACCCTCTGCCGCCACCCGTGCTGGTCTCTCTGCGAGCAGAGGTTTGCCGGCTGGCGCTCTGGGAGATCTGAGGGTTACTGTAAGAGCCTCTCCGCTGGGCACGCCCCCATGGACCTCTTACTCCTCACGCAGTGAACATCCCGTCCGGTTTCTGGGTGATTTTTTTGCTGGTCTGTCCCACAGGGCGCCCAGTATTTCATTCCGTGCGCCATCTGTAGATAGGATGTCGATCGCAGCATCGGGGGATGGGCTCACGTCCTCTGAGGATGAAGGTGCGGTGGGGCTGCCCCCCTCGGGTGTCGCCACCGCCGCACCGGACTCAGAGCTGACGGCCATGCTTGCCCAGGCAGCCGTGAGCATCGGGTCAACAGACCGCCCAGTCCCGAGCCCTTGCGGCTGGACGTTTGGTTTCTCGGAGCCCCAGTGCCTTTCTTCCCGGAGGTGCATGAGGAGCTGACGAAGTCGTGGATGGCCCCTTTCACGGCCAGAAGCCTCTCGTCCGCCTCCTCCATCCTCACTACCCTCGGCGGCGGAGTGGCCAGGGCATACGCGGGCATTCCCCAGGTGGAGAGAGTGATCGCGGTGCACCTGTGCCCACGAAACCGTCCGCGTCTCCCGTCCAAGGCCTGTAAGCTGACAGCTGCTCTCGCGGCCAAAGCTTATAGAGCTGCGGGCCAGGCAGCCTGCGCCCTGCAGGTTCACCAAGCCAATGCGCTCAAACAGGTGCACGAGGGTAGTACCGACCCGGGGTTGATGCAGGAGCTGCGCACGGCGACTGACTTCGCTCTACGAGCAACGAAAGTCACGACGCGGTCCCTCGGGAAGGCGATGTCCACCATGGTGGTCCAGGAGCGCCATCTCTGGCTCAACCTGGTAGAGATGAAGGACGTTGACAAGACACACTTTCTCAACGCCCCCATCTCCCAGGCAGGGCTGTTCGGCAACACCGTCGAGGGCTTTGCCCAGCAGTTCTCGGCGGTACAGCAGCAGACCGAGGCGATCCAGCACACCTGCCCCGGCGTGATGCACATCCACCGCTGCCCCCGGGGCCAGGCCTCAGTCTGCCTGTCACCGTGGGCACCCTCCTGCGTCCTCCAGAGCTGCTCCTCCCCAGGCCGAATCGATACCTTGGCCGGCGTGTCGAGCCTCTCACAGGAGAGCGGCGCCCCCCGCGTCCCAGCCAGGCCCCAAGTCATCCAGGAAGTCGACGAAGTGGCCCTGACGTGGGCAACCCGGAGATGTTGGAATTTGCTCTTTCTCAGGAGACGGCGAGAACAGCGCCGCTCCTTCCCCTGGTGGAGGGCCGGGAGGAGAATCTTCTGTTTCTGTTCCGCCATTTTCTCAAGAGAACAATTTCCTTTTCCTCCGGGTTCTCAGGTCCATGGGACGACAGTGTGCGACGCCCTGCTTCCTCACTCTCGCCCTCGACCCATTTTGCCAGTAGCCAAGAGAGTATGGTTCGGGGACGACATTCCTCCCCACGCACCTCTGGCCAGTCCCGTTTGGGACCCAGGGAGTTCGGTGAGGATGCCTCAGAATGCACCGCCTTCTGTACCATCCACCCCTGCTCCCTTTCCCTGCACCACCACAGGTATGTCAATTGTGCCGTTGGAGCCGCTTGCACAGCGTCTGGAGGCGTGGCTCACGCTGCCCAGCCTGTCTCGCTGGCTCACGCGCACAATTCGACTCGGCTACGCGATTCAGTTTGCCAGGCGACCTCCCAAGTTCAACAACGTTCTCGAGACGCCGGTGGCAGTCCAGAACACCCCTGTCTTGCGCGAGGAGATTGCTGTCCTCCTGGCAAAGGACGCAATCGAGCCGGTCCCTCCAGCCGAGAGGAGGCAGGGGTTTTATAGCCCTTACTTCATCGTACCCAAGAAACGTGGTGGCCTTCGACCAATCCTGGATCTGCGAGTTTTGAACCGGGCTTTACACAAGCTCCCGTTCAAGATGCGGACGCGCAGGCGCATTATCAAATGCATCCAGCCCCAGGATTGGTTTGCAGCGATCGACCTGAAGGATGCTTACTTTCATGTTTCGATCCTTCTGCGACACAGACCATTCCTAAGGTCGGGCATGGCAGTACAGGGTCCTCCTCTTCGGGCTCTCCCTGTCTCCCCGTGTGTTCACGAAGGTCGTAGAAGGTGCCCTTACCCCGTTACGGGAGGCGGGTGTCAGGATCCTCAACTACCTCGACGATTGGCTTATCCTAGCCCAATCCAGAGAGCAGTTGGGCGATCCCAGGGACTTGGTGCTCCGGCACCTCAGCCAGATGGGGCTTCGGGTCAACTGGGAAAAGAGCAAGCTCTCCCCTGTGCAGAGAATCTCTTTTCTCGGTGTGGAGTTAGACTCAGTGAGTATAACGGCACACCTCACAGAGGGATGTGCCCAAGCAGTGCTGAACTGCCTGAGTTCCTTCAGAGGCAGGAATGTGGTACCACTGAAACATTTTCAGAGGCTCCTGGGGCATATGGCATCCGCAGCTGCAGTCACGCCGCTCGGATTGCTTCATATGAGACCACTTCATCACTGGCTACACTCCCGGTCCCGAGGTGGGCATGGCGCCGCGGTACACTGAGAGTGGGTATCACCTAGCAGTGTCGCTGCTCCCTCAGCCCCTGGACGGACCTTGCCTTTCTACAGGCCGGGGTGCCTCTAGACAGTGTCCCGGCATACTGTTGTCACAACAGATGCCTCCAGCATGGGCTGGGGCGCTACATGCAACGGGCAGACTGCTTTGGCACATCAACTGCCCAGAGCTGTGGGCAGTGCATTTAGCCTTACGGCAGTTCCGGCCACTGCTGTTGGGCAAGCACGTGCTAGTCCGCACGGACAACACTGCGGCGGTCTCGTACATCAACCGGCTGGGAGGTATACGATCACACCGCATGTCACAGCTCGCCCGCCATCTCCTGCTCTGGAGTCCCACGCAGTTCAAGTCACTGCGCGCTGTTCACATCCCGGGGAAGCTCAATCGTGCGGCCGACGCGCTCTCACGACAGATCTCATTCCCCGGAGAGTGGCGAATCCATCCCGAGACAATCCGGCTGATCTGGAGTCGATTCGGGGAAGCTCAGGTAGACCTGTTTGCTTCCCCTGAGTCCTCCCACTGCCAGCTGTACTTCTCTCTGACCGAGGGCCCCCTCGGCACAGACGCACTGGCACACAGCTGGCCTCTGGCCTTACGCAAGTATGTGTTTCCCCCAGTGAGCCTACTCGCACAGACACTGTGCAAGCTCAGGGAGGACGAGGAGCAGGTCCTGCTGGTCGCGCCTCATTGGCCCACCCGGACCTGGTTCCCCGAACTGATTTCCCACGCGACAGCACCTCCCTGACGCATTCCTCTGAGGAAGGAACTCCTCTCTCAGGGGCTTGGCACCATATGGTCCAGATCTATGGAACCTCCATGTGTGGCTCCTGGACGGGACGCGGCAGACTTGAGTGGTCTACCACCGGCAGTGGTACAGACCATCATTCAGGCTAGAGCTCCTTCAACAAGGCAAGCCTACGCACTGAAATGGAGTCTGTTCGCGACCTAGTGTTCTTCTCGCCGAGAAGACCCCCGAAGATGCACGATTGGAGTAGTGCTTTCTTTCCTGCAAGAAAGGTTGGAGCGTAGGCTACATACACCTTGAAAGTGTATGTAGCCGCTATCGCGGCTCACCACGATGCAGTGGACGGCCGGTCCCTGGGAAAGCATGATCTCATCGTGAGGTTCCTGAAGGGGGCCAGGAGGATGAATCCCTCCAGGTCTCCCCTTGTGCCCTCTTGGGACCTCTCTATCATCCTGGCTGGACTTCAGAGGGGCCCCTTTGAGCCGCTGTTCCTGTCTCTTAAGACCGCGCTCCTGACCGCGCTCACTTCCATCAAATGGGTCGGGGACCTCCAGGCGTTTTCGGTAAGCAAAGAGTGCCTTGTGTTCGGGCCGTTCTACTCTCACGTTGTCTTGAGACCCCGGCCTGGATACGTGCCCAAGGTTTCCACCACGCCCTTCTGCGATCAGGTGGTGAACCTGCAAGCACTGCCCAGTACTGGTGTTAGCTCGCCCAGGTCTCCGGTCAGCCCCTGTACTGGGCTAGGTGTCTGTATGGCCTGATTCCCCTCTGGGTAATCCCATATGTGTATTCTTCCACGGTAAGGTTTCCCTCATGGTAAACCCGTGTCTTCTCTTTGACAGAGCTCTCTGTCTGGTTCTGCTGGCAGCACCTCCTCCCTACACCTAGGTAGGATCTGCCCCAGAGCCCAGTCGTATGTAGTACTGCCCCAAGCCTGGGTCAGTCCATATCAGTATCTCCACATGTTACCTCCCTTCGGGCAGGATGTGGCCTCCGTAGCGCCCTTCTCCGGAAGGCTCGCTTTCCTGCCGTTACGGCAAGCTGTAACAACAAATAGGAAAGACCTGAAGCCGTCCTTCACGGAAGGTCGAAATCCCTTCTGATTTCCGTGGGGAAAGGAACAGCGGCTTGGCTATCTCTAGCAGTGATGTACTCAGTGGTCCCGGTGGGCACCAAAGTTAGCGAATTTGCGCTGGGGCGGTAGGAAGGTTGCAACCTCTTGCATGGCATTTGTCTGTCACGCACTCGCTTGTCAACATCTGCATGCCACAAGGTTGTGACGGGGTTCAGCTTGTGGCGCTTTCCATAGGACCCCTATGTCGTCACGACATAACTCGTAGTGACCGACAGATAGGGAACGCTCAGGTTACGTGACGTAACCCCGTCCCCTGATGGAGGGAACGGAGACGTTATGTCCCCATGCCACAATCTTGAACCATCGCTGGTTGCCAGGGACTCGTCTCGGCTCCTCAGCGTAAAACCTAATCAGTGGATGCACCTGTCGCCTTTTTATACCCGTGTGCACGGGGAGTGGCTCAGGTATGCAAAATCCACTAGCCAATTTCATTGCTGTTTTCTCTTTAGTCAGAGATGATCGGGGCTTTCAAGTAAATCCCCTATGTCGTCGTAGATGTTAGTCTGACTTATTTTGAACCAAATCAACAGAAATTAACCTGGCTTGCTTGGTAAACGTGTTTTATGAAACAGGCCCCAGATTTCTCTTTTGCAACATTACAGGGAAAAAAATAAGATGTGTGAGTCTTTTATTTCAAAGAAAGTTGAAGAAGAATTATGAAAACACTTTAAAGAGTTCCCACACCTAAAGACTCCATGATTTCAATGATTGTTTGGTTTTTATGTTTTTCAGATGAGGAATTTCTAAATAATTGATTGAGATCACACAAAGATATCTAAAGTAGGTCTAACCAAAGAGTAAAGAAAGCATAACTAGAAAAACGTTTTCATTACTTGTATCAAACTTGTTTTAAACTTATCATTAAACATACCATATTAATCAAAATAAAAAAAGACGAGAAAGGAAATATATACATTTTTTTTATGTTGACATCAGAAAATGCAATAAGCATTACATTAGAGTTAATAGAGAGTGAATATTGAGTTGATAAAACGTGTATTATTAAAAAAAAAAATTTTTAAAGCTTCACACTAAAATAAAAATATTTGATTTGTTTACCTGCATGTCAATAATACTATTAACTGACAGCAAAGAACTGAACATGTGAATGTGTTACATTATTTTAAATATATATTTGAAGTAAATATTGTTATTTTTTTAACTGACAAAAAAAAAACATGAAAACAATGACATCACACACATAAGATAGTCCGGGTTTGAAATATTGTTGTCCAGACTTCTAGAATCAACAGTGACTGTGGGTCACTCTGGATATGATGAAGACAGTGTTTAGTAACTTGTGTAATTATTTGTTTCATAAATGGCCGAATTGCTTGAGAGGTATTTTCAGACAAATTCAGAAGCATGTTTGCCAATTTATTTAAACATTTGTGAATATAATCTAAACCAGGGGTGTGCAGTGTCGGTCCGTTGTCCTCCAGAGTTAAGCTCCGACCCTAATCAAACACAGTTGCCCATAACTGATCTAAATAGTATGACATTGGGCTTTATAGAGGACAATATTAAAGAGAAAAAAGAATTAGGGAGAATCAGTAAATGAAGAATAATTTATTGCCATTGTGTGAATATGTAGTCATGTAATCCATTAAAAAGGAACTGTAATCTTATTACGAGAATTTTTAAATGTAAAGCACTTGATTTTTTGGAAATCGTGTAATCCAGAATACATGTAATCAGTTTCTACCCAAAAATGACTTCATAACCTTCCCCTTATATGTCCAGGTTTTCCAGTACTGTGGGATCCTTGCCTTCAACTATTAATGTGCATCATTTCCACTCATTCAAAACTGTAGTCTGTAAAAAAAAAAAAAAAAAAAAAAAAAAATAGGAAAGTGAAGATATCTTTGCCCCAAGTGCAAACAAACTGCAAGGATTTTTTTTCTCCTCAATTGTATTTTGTATGTGTCTATTAAAAGAATGAAATGGCAACTCATACTTTGTAAGAAAACCTGACATTTATCTTAGCCTTTACAAAGACAAATCAAGCTATCAATCATGTTTCAACTGTGTCACTTTATTATTTCATTTGAGTAATAGTGAATAACAATAAATTACAACGGTCTGCATGCTCATCTATACATTACTGTGGACAGGTCACTGTACCTTTCTCTTTCTAATGGATCTTCTGGAGACAAATGCAAAAAAGCAGCAAAATATAAAGTGCACATGACAAGAGCTTCTCCCGATGACGTTCTTCAACACTTGGCACACGTCATAATCCAAACGAAACAGGTTAGCATACACTAGATTATACATATGCAGGAACTAACAGGTTAGTAATGCATCACACACATTTACACTCATTACATTTCAGATTTGCATGAAATAAACATACAATGCAATTATATGCGTAAATCTGCTTCTATCCAATTCATACATAAATAACAGCATATTAAATGTTCATTTGTCCCATGTTGAAACTAAACAAATGATTAGTAGTAAAACAGTGCAGGTATGGGAGGGGGGACTGAAGAGGTACAAGAAAATATTGCTGATTTCATTGAAAACAATTAGATTTTGAATGTTGCCAGATCAAGATTTTGGGAAAAGGGTGACAAAGATAGAATGATTTCGATTTGCTCAGATCAACACGAGACGTAACGTCCCATCTGTGACAGACCAAAGAGGAAATCCCACATTAAGCTGATGCATGCAGTCAGATTCAGTACAAGGCACGTGAGAGCCCATTTACAACATCTCACTTTTTGCAACTTGCTGTGGCATACTAGCAAATCTCTCTGGAAATCTATATAACACAATCTTACACAGAAGCCAAGCACATGACCTCTTAACTCGAGAATAAATAATTACCTTGTATTAAATGCAAAAGAAACAAAGTGTACAAAACAAAAGAAAGCTCTCCTCAGAGTGGCATGACACTGTAGTCTCATATGCAAAAAAACTAACAAATACGGAGAGGATAAAGAAAATCTGTGATGAGCAATATTTGGTACGCACAAATAAATGGCTGAAAGCATGGCTGGGTGTTCGATTATCTGCAGTAGATATTAAAAGTGCAGCAGTGTGGAGCTCGTAGTGTTCAGACGGATCTCTATCGACCCTGTTGAAGATACTGCTGGATAAACATGTTGAGTTCACTGTCCAGCCAGCCGGCTTTATTCCTGTAGGACGAGCAAAACATGGAGTTAACATTTGTTATATTTGTCAACTTTCAGTTAACAAAATAAAATGAACAAACACTGTGAATTATACAATTATTTTAATGTGCTTTTATTTTTGCCCAATAAGCTCTGTAAAGGCCAGTGAACTAGTTTTACCCCTGCTAACTTGTGTTATAACGTGCGAGATATTTCAATTGTGTCTGTAATTTGAGCCACAGAGAAAAAAAGATTAATTTCTGCAAATCAGTTCAATTATTTATTTTGCAACATTTAAAAAATAAAATTCAAAACATAGATGCAAGTATATATTGCTATTTATTAATATGTATATATTGGTGAGTTTATCAATTTTTTTTTAGATATCGTTCCAGTTATACCTGCTTCTAAAACATGTCTTGATAAGTATAACTAGAATTGTGCATTCTTTTATTTCGGTTTAGCTAACATGGTTCTAATTGCAAGAAAGGGAAAAAAAAAATCTACATTTAAAAAATGAGGGGTTTGTAAGACTTGAAATGTTTTTGAAAATATTTTATGTTCACCAAAGCTGCATTAATTTATACAATTTAATAATGTAATTTATTTCTGTGATAAAGCTGAATTTGCAGCATTATTACTCCAGATTTTCAGGATTGTTTTGATTGTTTTGATAAACTTCAAAAGAACAGCATTTATTTGAAATATAAATCTTTGTAACATTATAAATGTCTTTAGTGTCACTTTTGAACTATTTAATGCATCCTCTCTGAATAAAAGTATTAATTTCTTTTTTAATTTTAACTGTAGTGTATATACTGTCACAGTGTACTATTCCTGAACAAGACAACATATAAACAGACTGCAACTAAACAGCACATGCTCAATCAAACAGTCATATGTGATATCCGACTCTCACCTGAGCAGCTTGGCTTTACTCTGCAAGCCGTCCAACTGTTCGATCTTGCTGTTCAAACCCCCAATTTCATCCTCCAGCTGCTGTCTGGTCACGTCCACCTGCTGACAGAGCTGAGAGAAGGTGCTGGCCAGCTCCCTGTCACAAACAAACAGTGTTTGAGAAGGAAACAACTACAGAAATAACATACACTTCATATATTTCATTGCTCCACTAGAGGGCAGCAGTGGCGTTCATGTCACAGTGCTTTTATAAAGTCTGAATGACAGGACAACACTTGCATTAACTCTAGTTCTATCAAACAACCTACACGCTGGATTATACTGGATTAAGAGGCCTTACATGATGTCATTTGTTTGTTTGATGGATATACACTAGCATTTAAAAGTGTGGGGTCAACTTTTGAATGGAAGTGTGGGGGGTGGGGGTGGCAAGGTTCCCCCAAATTTATCACAATGGGCTTCCACAAACATATGAAGCCAATTGAGTAGGCTTGCTGCTTGCACCGCTCCTCACTGTCATTTTAATTTTTTTATAGTAATACAAATGGTTTAATTGAGTTAGAGAACAGACACTACAGTTAAATCTGAACGCGACTGCTCAGTGCAGTGTGCCGAATGATCAGATTTCATTTATCAGGTGAGGAGAAGCTGACCAGAAGAGGGAGGTGAGACAGACAAGACGATGGCAGAAGAGTTTCAAAGCAAAATACGACTGTTTTATAAATATTTTGGATTTTGAAAAGCCTATTGACTTCTGCCATATCTAAAGCCCGGCTCACACTGTGCGATTTTGATCACGATTTGGTTGTCTGAGACAAATTTTAAAATCCTAAAAGATTCCTATAATCCTAGGCTAAAATATGTCTTCATTTCAAGAGGTCATGCAAGCGCTGCTGCAGTCTTAGGCCCACCCCAAATGCTCTCATTGGTTGAGACGTGTGATAACGCCCGTCCCAAGCCAGTACTGATCAACATCCCACCCCTCCTGTGACCCATGGTTTGTCTGTATGTGTATTCAGAGCCAGTGAGCTTTCATAATAATAAGAAACTGCATTAATGCACGATAAACTAATTGTCGGCATTAATCAATTAATGTGTTAACGAGTTAACTTGCCCAGTCCTAGTTATTTTATATTAGGCATTTAGCATGGTGTATTTTTATTTGTTTTGTTAATAAAAGTATTTTGTTGTTTGAATTGACTCCAAATTGCCGCTAATTTGAAAGTGAAAGTAAAATGCACACGGTAGGAAAAGGAAAGGAAGCAAAGGAATGCGAGGAAAAGAAAGAAAACTCAAATGAACTAAAAAAGAACAATTACTTGATACCGAATAGACACAAAATTGAAGGTGAGAGTAGAATGCACACAGCGTGATTTAAAAACAGAGAAAGACTCAGACTTACTGCTGAACCTGATGGCTGCAGTTGGATCCCGTGTAGCTGACGATGAGCTGTAGCTTCTCAGTGGCGTAGTCCACAAACTGCCTTTAAAAGCTCTCTCTTGGCCCTTGTGGTCCAGGTGAGTCTCTCATACATACAGCAGCCCATAGAGACCCACAGACAGAGCGATGAGCCTCCAGCCCACTGCCTTCCAGATCTGAGACACAAACACAATCACACCGCTGAAAACATATCAAAACATCCGTTTGATATTCCCAGTTATGATGACTGAAGTCCTTAGACCAGGATGTGACATGATGTTGAGTAAATGAAGACCGGTGAGGAAAACATATAGGCACACATGCATTTTAATGCATTAGAGATATATGTGAGACCCTTGAACACAAAGCCAGTCATAAATAGCACGGATATATTAGTAGTAAAAGCCAAAATTTGAGTATGAGTCAAAATTATCAATTTGCCAAAAATCATTAGGACATCAAGTAAAGATCATGATTCATCTAAATTTCCCACTGTAAATATATCAAAATGTATTTATGTAAAAAATCTATATGCATTGCTAAGACTTAAGGCGAGTTTCTCAATATGTTGATTTCTTGCACCCTCAGATTGCAGATTTTCAAATAGTTGTATCTCTGAACAAATATTGTCCTATCCTAACAAACCATACATCAACGGAAAGCTTATTTATTCAGCTTCTCAAAATCTACATTTCTAAAACTTTACCCTTATGACTGGTTTTGTGGTCCAGGGTCACATATGCTATGTTCTTACCACTCCGCCAACGACTATAATGCCCATTGATGTCCGAGAGGTTAGTGATGCCAATCCTGTTACCATGGAAACCATAAGCTCTTCCTGGGTCAAGGATCCTTGAGGGAAAGGAGGCATACTGGTGCTGACCGGAGTGATGGCCAGAGGCCTGGGAACCTGACAACACAAAACACACACTTGCTCAGTTAGGACCCAACACAAGACACAGGGCCCTATCATCTCCACGACGTGGAAAACGCAGACGAAGTCATAAAAATGAATAAAGTGGAACGTCACCGAATCTGGAAAATTCTGGATGAATAAATCACAAGTAAATCACAACTTATTCATGGATTAGTGTCTGTGTGAGTAAGTGTCACAGTGTCAGTTAAATATATATATATATATATATATGAGTGGGGAAAATCATTTTCCTTATCTATTGCATGGTTTTTTTCACGACGTTTAATTTAATTGTTTTTTTTATTCTAGAATCAATACTACTTTAAATTTAATCGTTTATTGATTATATATTTAAGGAATATTAGTTTTTTTGTTCCATGTTTTAATATGTGCCCATAAGCACTATATATTTGCCAAAAAAGAAAATTAATTTTGATCATTTTAAAAGGTCAATTTGTTTGTTAATATTTTATGTTTAATGTTTTGTATGAAATGCAGAATTTTTTTTTTATGGAAATAAAACATTATTCAACAATTAGGCACTATAATGTCTCCTCTGCGTCAGCGTAGAGCCATTTTGGAGATTATCCCCTGGATGCAAAATACGTACGCTCTTCTGTATCATTTAATGGAATCATTTACGTTATATTAAGCCATACAAGTCTTAAAACCCAGGGATCCCTTTAAGTTGCTTTAGATCAAGAGTGTCCCATCCTGCTTCTGGAGGGCCATTGTCCTGCAGAGTTTAGCTCCAAACCCAATCACACTCACCTGAAACAAGGTAATCAAGGTCTTCTGGATTACTTCTGAGCTTGAGCTAAACTCTGCAGGACATTAGTCTTATAAATAAAAGTCCTCAAGTGACATGCGCTACCTGGTCATTATAGCCCATGAGAGCGCGGCGTGTGTTTTTGGGACCCAAGAAGCGGTTGACCAGCATGGTCCAGCCCAGGGAGAAGTGGAAGCCAATGTCTTCCTGAAAGTCGCTGCAGAGTTTGTCACAGTTGAGGTCGTAGCTGAGGGCGAAGCACTGTCTGGGCACCATCTTATCCACCTGCTCTCGAATCCCGATGGGCAGCAGGGGCTTCAGGCCATCTGGAACGATCAGAAGCGTCTCTTTAACCTGCTGCTCTTACTGGTGTGAGCTGACTGAGAGATACTGACCTATCATTTCAGTCTGTGTGGTTTGCAGCGCTGCCGTTATCACACTGGAGCATCTCTCTGACATATTCCTGCCGAGACCGTCCTCTAAGTGATTGTGGAGCTCCTGAAATCAACATCATTATAACATGACACAAAATATTTTTTTTTTCATGTATTGCCACTTCCAAAGATTACACATTAACCTATGATCATTACAGCATCATTACTCCAGTCTTCAGTGTCACACGATCCTTCAGATATCATTCTAATATGTTTATTTGCTGTTCAAGAAACGTTTATTTTAATAATTATTATCAATATTTAAAGTAATTTTTTTTCAGGATTCTTTGATGAATAGAACGATCCAAAGATCAGCATTTATCTGAAATAAAAAGCTTTTGTAACATTATATACTATAAAATTCAAAAGCTTGGATTCAGTATAACTTTTTTTGGTAAATAAATTATAGAAATTAATACATTTATTTAGCTAGAATGCTTTAAATTGATCAAAAGTGATGATACACATTTAATAATGTTACAAAAGTTTTCTATTTCAGATAAATGCCGTTCTTATGAAAGTTCTATTAATCGAAGAAACCTGAAAAAAATCAATAATAATAATTAATGTTTTTTGAGCAACAAATCAGAATATTAGAATGATTTCTGAAGGATCACATGACACTGAAGACTAATGAAGAGTAATGATGCTGAAAATACAGCTTTGAAATCACAGGAATAAATTACATTTTAAAATATATTCAAATAGAAAACAGTTATTTTAAATAGTAAAATATTTCAAAATTATACAGGTTTTGCTGTATTTTGGATCAAATAAATGCAGGCTAGGTGAACACAAAAAAAACATTAAAAATCGTACTGTTCAAACACTTCTGACTGGTAGTCTATAATATATATTAGGGATGTGCATTTTAAGCAAAAGTAATATTCGATAATCGCTGTGCATTATTCGATTACTATTCAAAATCGCAACCCTCCCGCATGTACGCACACGCCACACACGCCACACACACACACACACACACACACACACACACACACACACACACACACACACACACACACACACACACACACACACACACACACACACACACACACACACACACACACAGAGAGGGAGAGAGAACCCATTCAGGCTTTCAATCTGTAAGATAACAGTTTAATTAATTAGAGAATAGTCTATCTTAACCTGAGCCAATTAATGGTCGTAACTTATGATTGCTGAAACATATTAATATAACATAACCGAATGAGGCATTTATTAACAGAACAGTCCGTCGATTATCAACTGCATATAAGGTTAGGACAGTTCTATTTTAAAAATGAGCATGAACATTCATATTATAAAAAAACGTAACCGTTTGATTAATTAATGAATGAATATTATGGCATATAAACATATTACGCATGTTATATGTTTTTATTACGCTAAACAGAATATCATTCTTAAAACATTATGCGCTAAAACATTGTGAACAGCCTGAATGACGGTACTTATTATGTGAACATTAATTTTAACGTGTCATAACAATAACCTATTATATATATATATATATATATATATATATATATATATATATATATATATATATATATATATATATATATATATATATATAATCATTTATTTGAATTAGCGAGAGAGAGAGAGAGAGAGAGATGTGCATGTGCACCTGCATCTGCACAAGCAATGAGGCTTAGTTCAAAACAATTTCACCCCTCATTGCAGAGAAACATAAAGTAGTAGTCAGTAGCTAAGCTATTTTACTAAGAAACAGTTTCCAGCTCTGATATCTTGTGAATAATGTGTGCTGGAAGCGCCTCTGAATACAGTTTTGGTTTAGCTAACGAGACCCGAAGCTATCCATTAAACATTAACCCAACCCGAAGCATTTCGGGACCCGCAGGCTCGGGTCGAAGCAGACCTCTATCATGAACAGCCTGAATGACGGCACTTATTATGTGAACATTAATTTGAACGCCTGTTTTCATAACAATAACCTATTTCATATATTAAATGTTCACATGCTCTGGAAGAAGACGAGAGTGCAATCTGTTCACACTTAGTCCGGGGAACTTTTAATTGAAACGAGGGAACGAATATAGATCCCTGCAGCTTCTCAGAATTGTCCACCTGAGTCCGACCGTGTCTTTCTCTCTCTCTCTCTCCACATTACAAAGCTGCTGCTGCAGCCATTAAAATAGAATAATTGCGTTTCTTTATTAATTTAATTCAGAAATATGATTGGAACATTTTATGTTTTAAATTCAAGTTTTTGTTTTTTTAAATACCAGCGGCCAGCGCAAGTTTGATCAGTTTATCTTTCTCAAATAAATAACTAAATAAATAAGATTAATGTCATATTTTAAGAATAAAGTCAAAATTACAATAATAAAATCATGTTATATTGCGTGAAGTTAGTGAAAATTACACCTGAATACTCCGCTAATAAAAAAGAAAGTCTGTGGCATCCAACCTGTCATTCTTCACATTTAACACAAAAAACAGCACAAATCTTTTTTACATAAATATTTATGGTTATCAACCAGTGGAATATTACATTATTTATTCAACAAAAAAACAATGCAGCGAGCTCGTCAGACTTCATAAGTGGGAAACCGGACGTTTCTAATAGCACGTGAATGTGGCAGAGAAGCGCTCTCGCTTAGCTCAGGGGAGTGCATCGTTTTGTTAACTTTGTGGTTTATTATTTTGGGTTGTTTGGGATGCTGAAACAAACGGCCCTCTCACTATGTATTGGCTTAACAGGTCTATTGTTCACGCAATCAGGCTGCACGTATCAGAAGTTCCGTGCTCGCGCGCGTTAGCTAGCCTACATGTGTGCCGCGCCAGAGTCCAAATGATCCGCACTCTGGCCCACCTCTTACAACCAAGCCAGGGCCTGCTAAACAAACCGGCCCCGAGCGTCACGGAGTGATCACTTTACTCAAACGAACAGGGCTTTGGGGCTCAGCTCGGGATGGTTCAAAACACCCAGTGTGGGTAAACCTTTAGAAAATAATCGCATAACCTAATCGATATTCCATAATTAAATTGACTATTCGAATATTCAAAATCGTGACCCATCCCTAATATATATATATATAAAACTAAAAAGATATGAATTCTTTACACAGCCCTGTGTAAAACTGAAAGATTAACAAGATCAAGGGCATAGATAAGGTCACGTGAACTGGGCAGCTGGGGACTTTCCTTTGTGGAGAGTTGCATGTTGACACTAAACATTAAACAACAGAGGCGGGCCAATTCAAGTCCAACTCACGTTCTTGTATACTTTCAGCACTACTTGTGAAGAATGAAAGTCCAAGTGGAAGTCGTCCACTAGCACAGCCAGTCTCCGGATCTCCTCTGCCATAGCGTTAGACACCTATGCACACAGATGAAACATGGAAACACGCTCATAAGAGAGATTCAAAGTGTTTGAAACTTAAACTGAAAATCAAAGTCACTAAAGACTTCAAATCCTTATTTGTTTCAATAATCTGATCTTCTAGAATACCCATTACCATGAAGTAATGCCTTGAAAGTGTGACATTATCCATTTACGTTTACATTTAAAGATAAAAGACATAACAAAGAGAGAGAAAAAATTATATCTTTATCCTGTAGTCTTAAAAACATTATCGGCACTTTTACCAATTTCAAAAAGAAAATAAACATCTATAAACAACTAGACAAAGGAAAACTCTTAAAATATATACTTTAATATACAACATTAGACTGAGTGGCTTCATATGATACCTCCCCCAAAAAAATGTGACATTATGAATGTTTACATTAACTATGAATGTTCAATAAATAACAATTCTTCTTTTGAAATGTCACGTGTGTGCTTTAGTCCAGATAAAATGGCACCACCCTGATTTTTGCAAACCTGGACTAAAGGCCAAAGAATGCTTAGGTTTTTGCGTATATCAAACTGAAGCAGACAAGACCAAACAAGCGAGCAATGGAGTCTCACCTGTTTCTCCACCTCCTCTGTGATCTTCTTGATTTTGCTCTTACAGTCCAGTGTGAGCAGATCCAGCTGTTTATCAATGAACTCCAGCCTGTCCTCCTTCTCCTCTTTCATCTCCAAACAATGAATCCTGAACAACATGAAAATCAGCATTATAAATATACATTCCAGTCTATGCACCGTCGGCTATCCCTCAAATATAAAAATCCAGGTTCTTTTTAATAAAGCTGATCTAAGACAGTCAGCTTAATCCTAACGTGTGTGATGTAAGAAGAAACTAAACACTATTTTGAAGGTCACCTGGTTTTGTTCAGCCATGTTGGGCATCCTTATACATACTGGAAACACAATGGACTAAGATATTTGGACTAATGGACTAAAATATTCAACAGTTTACAAATATGGCTGAAGAATGTGACACTGAAGACTGGATTTATTGCTGCTGAAAGTTCAGCTCTGCCACATGTTTTTTTCATATATATATATATAAAAATCTAAAACAATGAATGAAAAGTGTAATACTACTACTAATTATTATTAATAATTACTTTTTTAGCAATATTTCAGACAAACAAATGCAGCCTTGGAGAAAACTATTTTTTTCAGCTTTTGAACAGCAGGGCTTTTAATACAAAAGATTTTACTTATTTGTATGCACAAATATATCAGTATATAGTCATACAAATCGCTATAATTATATACATATAGAGTTTCCTTTGATGTAAATAATTAAATTAGTTGATTTGAAACAAGATATTTCAAATGAAAAAATGAACTGAACTTAACTCAAACATTGTTTTTGCTACTAAATTTTAAATTAGAGTTGCTATATAAATATAAATAGTTGTATTAATAAAGTGGTAGCTGTGGACTGCAAGGACAAGGAAGGATCACAAAACCAGTCTAACAGGATGTCTTTAAGCTCCAGAAAATCAAACACAATTACACTGTTAATTTTATATCGCCAGAAAAATTGAAATACGTCAGATATTATCCCCAATTCCTACATTTGACTACCATTTCTATCTCCTCCTCAGACTGTAACAGCACAGTCAGGCTCTAAGCTATTTTCAATGTCACCAGTGTTCAGTGTGATGGATTACTGCTAAGAAAAGCAGGCGTCTTTGTGCTCACCTCTGCTCTTGAGCTGCAATGTGCACAGAGTCCATTATCAGACGCAGAGCTTCAGAAATCAGCTTGGCTCTCATCGTGTGCTGCTCGAACTTAGTCTTCACTGCTGACTGCGAGATGCACTCCTGCAAGGACACATGTATATGAGAGTCAAACAGACACATTTCAACCAATGACAATCTCAAACCCCTCAACACTCACCTCAAACCGTCTTTCAAAGTTCTGGAACTCAAACATTCTCGCTTGAAAACCTTCAGCCAGAGCACCTCCTGAAATCCAAAAACAACCTCTTTACAGGCGTCATTTCAGGGAAAAGAGGATTTTTCTTGCTCTTTCAAAAATAGGAGTTTGACGTTTCACAAAATACATTTCACAATGTTAACATCACTATATGAAATAATATTTGACTTAAGATGATGCTGTAATGCAGGGTTTCCCAAATGTGACCCTGGACCACAAAACCAGTCATCAACCAGTAGAAAATCTGGAATCTGAGAGTGCAAAAAAATCTAAATATTGAGCAAATCCCCTTTAAAGTTGTCCAAATTAAGTTCTTAGCAATGCATATTACTAATCAAAAATTAAGTTTTGGTATATTTACGGCAGGAAATATACAAAATATCTTCATAGAACATAATTTTTACTTAATGTCCTAATGATTTTTGGCATAAATAAAAATCTATAATTTTGACCCATACAATGTATTTATGGCTATTGCTACAAATATACCCCAGCAACTTAAGACTGGTTTTGTGGTCCAGGGTCACAAATGGTTTGTCACGCAATTACGCAATGTGATTTACTAACATTTGCGCTCGTCAAATTATAAAATATTTGTGCCATTCTTTAACGCCCCAAAAAAGCATGTCTTAAAGCAGTCGGT
This sequence comes from Gymnocypris eckloni scoliostomus, assembly GCA_027564155.1. NCBI lineage: Eukaryota > Metazoa > Chordata > Actinopteri > Cypriniformes > Cyprinidae > Gymnocypris > Gymnocypris eckloni. The sequence goes on from CM050420.1 coordinate 413,574, forward strand.
AATTTACGCTGTTCTTGGTAGATTGCGCTGATCATTATGGAAATGAACTGGCTGCGTCTGTGTTCTTTAAGGTGCACATTGTTAATAAATCACACGCAGAATTTTCCTTCCCATCGGCGTGCTTATGGATTTGCGCTCTAACGCTAATGTTCCCTGTTTAGTAAATCTAGCCCTTTATCGATTTACTTGCATATCACATGATTATGTGTTGTTAACAAATAGAAATGTTAAGTTAAAAACACAGAGATACTTAAGTAAATATGTTACGTCTAAGGGCTTTGTGAACCCCTGATGTAAATGTATCTACCTGCTTCAGGCATTCCCTGAGCTTTCTGGACACGCGCCTGAAGAGCTTCTTTAGCGGAGACGAAGAAGATCCGGTCGCTGGCCTGAGCGCGATCCACCACCCGCAGCTCATCCACTAAAAAACTAGTGCAGCGGTCCATGTGCTGCCGTCTCACCTGACAAACACACGTTACATTATAACAGTGCAAACACACCATGCATCATTCACCTTGGTTTCAAAAAGGTCTTATTTGGTCACACTTTAACTAAGGAACCAATTCTCACCATTAACTAACTACTTTTGCATCAATCACCTAATTGCTGCTTATATTTAGTAAGGTAGTTGTTCAGTTCAGGTATGAGGCAGGATAAAGGGATATAAACAGAATAAGGCATTAGTATGTGGATTCATAAGTACTAATAAAAAGGCCAATATGCTAGTAATATGCATGCTAATAAAAAAATAGTTAATAGTGAGAATTGGTCCTTTACTAAAGTGTTACTCCAATTTGTTTACTTGACTATTTGTAAAACAGACAAATACAATTCTTAAAGTTTCACCTCATCCTGAATTTTGTAAAACAATAACACCTTCCTTACAGTATTAGGTTTAACTATCAGGGATGTTAGTGATCGGGCTCAGGTCGGGCTCATTTAGATTATCTCCTTTTATTGTGCCCATATACACGCAGAGCGCACATACTGTATGAAATACTGATTATATTATAAATATTATACATCGCCTACGCAATACGCAGGCATAGCATACAGGTGACAGTTGACCATGTAGAGCATCAGGGAGAAGTTGGAGCGTGGGGAGTTACTAAAAGTTCCCAATGCTTCGTGGAAAAGCGGCATTTTGTTGGATGCACCATTAGAGAGAAATGCATCTTTAGGGATTTTATAATGAAAATTTTGGTTTTTGATTCAAATTATTGTATTTTATTCCATTTTAATTGTAAAATAGAAACTAATTCAAAGCTTACTATAGATACTATATTTATCAAGTCAGTGAGGCAAGCTCTCCGCTTGATAAAAACTGAAATGGCTTTTTTCCCTTCTTGATTTCATAAAAGCGCGTTTTGTTGATAATGTGAGTGCACACAAATAAAAGTATACCCTTTGCAGTTCCGACCAACATAGCCTATTACGCTTACCTTTATGAGCAGTAAAGAGCATGCACGACACACTTTTTTTGAAATGTTTCCAATGCAAGTGATCGCTCTGACGCGTCCTGTTAAGCGCGCTTTAGTTTCCACTCTCCGCACAAATGACTGGATCTGCTTATATAGATATGTTTAAACTAACATTGTGGAGCTGTTTTAGCACTATAGATTTATTTTTTAGACAAGTCATGATGATTTGAGAAAGATAAATTGATCAAACATAGGCTATGATCAACTCGCTGTTTGCCGCTGGCCGCTTGGTCGTTACTTTAAAAACAAAAACTTACATTTAATGAATAAAGAAAAATGCTCCAAAGGTTTTTCTAAATTAACTTAATAAAATAATCAAACGAAATACAATCACTTTGCCATTTCATACAAAACTGAACTATTTGAATAGCTGAAACAGTAGTATAAGCTGTTTTGGGAGAAGGGAAAAAAAAGACGGGCTCGGGTCAGTAATTCCGATGAGCTGTCTGGACACGGGCCAGGGTTAGAGCCAGAGCGTCTCGGGCCAGGGCCGGGATAGGGCTCTACTCCTAGTATTGTGTGTTGTTTGTTGTGTCATGTAAGTCACACCTCTTCCATGTACTCGGGCTCGTTGGCGGAGGCGTCCCAGCGGTTGTTCAGGATGAAGATATTGGGGCTGGAGAGGCGCTCGTTCACTTTATGAAAGAATGACTTTTCCTTTAAGAGGGCAGAGGGGAGACATGTTTTAATAAGCTGACACCACTGAGGTCACATGACAACTGTGCACTCTAAAATGACTGGAGAAAAATAAAAGATAATCAAAAGATTTATACAAAAACTTTGACTTTAAAGAAATGAGCGCAAATACTACTCCAAATTATCTGTCCGTAATGCTGTAATATACACCAAAAACAACATAAAGCTCCGGTCCATAAGCCCTTTTTCACAAACTGAAGTTCATAAACTCACTGTTTGCATTAAAGTGGACTCTGAATTGGCCACCAGCACAAAAACGTCAGCATCAAGGCAGAATTTGTCGATCCAGCTGTCCAACTCTGTAGTGACATCGATGCCAGGGCTTGAAAAGGAAGATTTAATGAGTTTCCAAAAACTAAATATTCCTAATATGACTTCTAATGCAGTAAATTGGTAATTTAATACAGTAAGTGTATAATGCCATTGCACTGGTATCCTTATATGTCATCTTAACATTAAATCTAGCAAGCATGTAATATATGTAAATAAAATAATGCAAATAAGGCAAGGCAAGTTTATTTATATAGCACATTTCATACACAGTGGTAATTCAAAGTGCTTTACATAAAAAGTGAAATAATCAATCACAGCAATAAAAACAAGGAGTTAAAAATAATAAAACAAGGAATTTTAAAATGATATAGAAATTTATTTAAAATGAAATTTAAAACAGTTAAATAGAAAAGGATTATACATAAAATAATGCAGTCAGTTCGGACGTAGCACAGCGCTCATTCAACAAATGCACAGCTAAATAGATGAGTTTTGAGACTGGATTTAAATGTGGCTAATGTTTTAGCACATTTGATCTCTTCTGGAAGCTGGTTCCAGCTGCGGGCGGCATAATAGCTAAAAGCGGACTCCCCTTGTTTTGTGTGAACCCTTGGTATTTCTAACTGACTCGATCCTAATGATCTGAGTGGTCTGTTAGGTTTATATTCAGTGAGCATATCTGCCATATATTTAGGTCCTCGACCATTGAGTGACTTATAAACGAGTAAAAGTACTTTAAAATCAATCCTAAATGTAAGAGGGCAAATAAGCAAAACTCTTTTGCTTAGAATAAGCAAAAAATGCATGCAAAAAAATTTGAATATGTGCAGAATTTATAGATCGGTAAATCAAAACAGAGTTGAATGCAGTGTTAAATGACAGTGAATATTTCCTAATAGTATGGTCAACATGTCTCCGGCCTCAAAGCATGAGTGTGTTTACCTGTCCACAAGCACCAGGTCATCACGCAGCAGTGCACACTTCGCTTTCGGCCACATGACACACACCAGACTGCCTGCGTCCAAATCCTCATCCTGATGTAAGGCATGGGCCAACTGGTTCACCGTCTGCCAACACGCACGCAAACATTAGCATTACCAAGTACTTTTAACTGGACCATTTTAAAAGTACATTACCTGGAATTAAAGGAGTCTTATCATGGAAAATATGATTTTCCTTTGTATAATAAGAGTTAGAAAAATAATAACTTTTGTTATTATTAGTAGTAGTATTGTGAATGCAATGTGAATCTGTATTACAACTACAAAGTTATATTGTAGTTCAAATTGCAATACAAGACAATTCATTCACAACACTATCATTTGTGGCAGTGTCATGCAACCCTATATATAAATAACTGTAACATTTAAAAAATATATATTTTGATTGTTTTCATTGCAAAAAAATAAAATAAACTTTTTTGTTTACTTGCATGCTATGTGACCATTAACTTCCATCAGAGAACAGTGATCATGTGAAAGTGTCGTTAAATTATAAATATTTTGTCTAAGGGTTTCTGCTGACAAGAAAGTTTGGGAACCCCTGAGGTATCAACCTGCTTCACGAAATTAAAACAGTCTTTTCATTGAAACTACGATTTCTTTTTTCTGACTCTTTTTAAATTAATATCTGATGTATGCAGAGGTAGACTGACTCAGTTTCCACGGAAAGAGATAAGGAAATACAAACCACCTCTAGTTTTAAAGGTACTATTCTAGCCTATATTTGAGCTGCAACATATCTTACAAATTTACAAACCTGTAGGTGTGAGATTTTCCATCTAAAAAAGTGAACTGCTGTAAACCTATATCCATGACTACAAGCACACACCAGAGAGTAAGAGATCAGTAATAAAACTACAAGACTTGGCAGAGGAAACCATATGACCTTTGGACCACTCTTAGGAACGGAGTCTCTCTCTGTCTGAAAGAGGCCTTTTCCGTCCGCCATGACTGCATGTACACTCCATAGGCCTCTTTCAGACAGAGAGAGACTCTGGGAAAAGCATTAAGAGAACGACTGCGTCCCACATCCTGATGAGTGCACACACGTTCACAAGCGTCTATCAGCCAGCTGCTCTGTTCACACTGCCTGTGGGCTATATTTAGCACGTGCATGTACACATTTAAGAAAAGTAATGTTTATATATTAAATACATTCATAAATTATATGAATATACATATATACATGTAAATATTTTCAAAATATATACTGTATGTGTGTATTTATAAATGCATAATATACATTGCACGTGATTAATTGTTTGACAGCACTAATAATAATACAAAAATATTTATATGTCATGCTTTTTACATTAATCTCAGTTCTAAATGTCTAGATGCAAAATGTCTTTTTTATGCACACACAGTTATATGCTCATTCCCAGCATTCTCTACAGCAGACACTGTACATGTACGTTTCCTCAGCCCTGTGATATATCAATGCAGAGGAGAGGTCATGAGACAAGTCCTTAATGACAAAAACGTGTGACCTTGTGACAGCTGGTAGGAAAAGCCCCTGACTCATGTGGGTGTAATTATAGACGGGAGCTCGTGTAAAGTCAGGCAAGATCCAGAGAGGTTCATCTAGCACAGGCAATTAGATGACAAACTTTACTTGTCTTTGACATTATCTGCTCATTATTTTCCCATTTGAACACACTATATGGAAAAAAATGATGCACAATATATCAATGACAGTATCAATATTTGCTGATAGTAGGCCATCTACATGTTTATGAATTATGTACATGGAACAATGCTTGGACAACATTTACTAATATGGCTTTAAAATATTTCATAATATTAATTAAAATGTTTTTTTTTATATTGAATTTGCAGAGTAATAAATAATATTTTATTATATTATTTTTACATTTTTTTTTACTAATATCATTAAAAGAGTGTGACAGCACAGTAACTGTACTCTAGAAAATTTGCATTGAATCTGCATTCAGAATTTATACGTATAGAAAAAATATATATTTTAAAGTGTAAATATTGTTGCTTCACACACGCTGTTCTAATTTCCATTATTTAACTAACTGTTATATACACAGTACAATCTACAGGAGCTCCGTTCCAAACCCTAGTAAGCTGTAGTAAACCCATACAGCACTCTGAACCAGAGATTTAACTCGCTTTATTAGAGAGTTTAACGTTAGAAGGTTGGCTGGGCAATAGAGCTAAAAATCTCAACATTATTTACATATTTTAAACAAAAACTCCAACATTTTGATTGGTACTGATTGGGTTCTCACAAACTTAAATACCTCTGAAATCTGGTACCGAACAAGACATTTTTCGATACTTGAAGGTATCGAGGTAATTTGGTTGGTGCCTAAAAAGTATCGAACTTGATACCCAGCCCTAGATGCTGCCTTAGAATTTATGACCAGCCTTTAAATCAGAAGTGTACATATGATGCCTTGACATGCTGCCTTTAAAGACAGCTCACACGGTTTTGGAAAAGAGCAGCCAAGCTTACAACACATGGCCACAGTTTTGGTCGGTGTTCCTGAAATCTGTAGGAACAAGCGCAGTCTCCTCTCATGTCAGACTAAAGAGATTACACACCCTCTTTAGCACCTACGGTGTGCAAAGCTCATTTATGGTTGCTATAGAGAGATGCACCGAGTTACACAAGAGGCCAATTTCCACTCCCAATCCCACAGCATGGATCTAATCTGACTCAACATGTCAGACACACCTAAACACGCAAACAAAAGAAAGAGGCATCCAAGATCACTTAGGAATGCCTTTATGACAATTAAGCAAGTAGAGAGCATTTACTTTAACACTCTTTCTTTCATCCGATCCCTCAGTGAGCAGGAAAGCGTCATTGCCATCGGTGCCTTCCACTCGTAGGAAACAGTTGGTGGTGTGTCCGATTCCAGACGGCAGCACTTTGTCCCAGAGCATGGCATTAATGACAGAGCTCTTCCCGTTACTTGTCCTGTTAACACAAATGGTGCGACTTAATCACAAATTATGGCAAGTGACTGAACTAAAAACTGAAGACAATGAACATAAACCTTGCGTTAATGCCATCAAACACTGTACCTGCCAAAGAAGACCACCTTCATGTGTCTGCGGGACAGGACCTCCCCGATCCCTGCCACTTTGGACAGGTATCCTCGCACCTCCGCCACCTGCTCCTCTGTAGTGACAGGATCCAGTTCCTCATTGCTGTAGGTTTCTGTCAACAAAAGAGACCAGTTAAACTACACTTGATTTAAGTACTTCAACATTTGCAACTTCAAAATGCCTTGATGTTCAAAATGAAAGGCCACTACCAAGATTACATCAATCTTTGAGGTTGTCAGGGCATTGTTATTCAGTTGCTAAGGTGTATGGGTGAATGCTAGGTGGTTGGTTAATGGTTCAAATCAAAAGAGCCAACATTCAAGTCTCTATGATATTCACAAAACACTTTCGAGAGTAAACTTCTTCTCAACTGCTATTTTAGATTTATGTTAAGACTCTTAAACGTTAGAATAACCTCCAACTTGTCTAAAATTGTAACGCAACTCCTAATAATCGCAAAGAGCTTTGTTACTTCCTATAAGAAACCAAGTTTCAGTTTTCAAATCCTGTATATTTTATCACAAAATACAAACAATAAAATTCAGTTTTGCGTTACAGATTCAGTTCAAGCAGCAACACTGGTCTCTTCTGCTTCACTACAAGTTATAGCACAAAATAAACACAAATGAACATCAGAAGGTATGCTGAAAGATACAGTACAACTGTATCACTTAACCATGCATTTATTTTATAGTTTACAACATTAGTTAAGGGAGATTTTTTCTAGTGATGCACCGATCATGATTTTTCGTGGCCGATTCCGATACCGATTTTTTTTCGAGCAAACTGGCCGATTCCGATTTTTTTTCCTTTAAGCAACCAACAAGAAATAATGAAAGATTCTAACACAAATAAAGTGGTTATATAGTGAATATAGATTTGATTTAACATGTATAATATTTAATTGTTTAAAAAATATATATATTTAAGAAAAAAGTTGCCCCCCAAATTCATGTCTGTGGTGTTACAACAATGGATGTCACCCCTTTAAGAAAAGGGAGAATTCTATTTGGACTACTTCCTGTGTGTAAGGGTCACTGCAGGTGCTGGTTGATCTGAGGGGTGCATGGGGAGGACATTCTTTCTTATACATCTTGAAGCTAGCTAAATCTCTGACAATTTCATGTGTTGTCATTAGTGTATGTGGTGTTATGTTGATAACTTGCAGATCTGGCATATTTTAAAAAAAATGAATAAATACATACTTGTTGATATTTCCAAAATGTCCCCTGATCTTGAAATCACCGTGATGGTAGCCTCCATTTTAGAAAAGTCTAAGCTGATTTGTATGTGGTGTTACTGTCTCTGGTGTTAATGCATTTTCTGGTAACACAGAGCCTTTAGTAACTTGCATTATAAGGTCTGTGGTGTTATAATTACGTCTGTGGTGTTACTTCAATATGACATAGATATAAGTGGCTGTGTCACAAGTTTTTGATTAAAATTATTTAAAATTCAAAATGTTCTTAAGCTTTTATTTTAATGGATATAGCATATTAAACAAATTTTAAATGCCTATCAATATATTGTATTAGAAAAACAAACAAGCATCTTTACAAATTCTGCTCTCATGTTCAACTGGTCAACCCCAGTTGAAGATGGACCAAGATGGTTTTAAATTGGGTTGAAACTACATAAAACTGGCCTTAAATGAAAACATTAACAGTAACCATTTGAAATTAAAGGCAACATTTGCATAGTTACAATCTAAACAACACAACCAACACACATTCAACAGTCCAAACAAAGATGTTACTTAATCAACATTTGTTGTCATTTTAAAATTGGTGTAAAGAAAAAGGTATTTGCCAGTGAAACTAAATAAAACCAAAGTAGGCTATATAAATAAATTATTCCAAAATGTTAAATCAAATAATGTTTAGTGCAACGAGCAAAAACAAAGATGCTACAGCTCGTGCTTGTTAAATCGAATTAAGTCAATGTAATTTTAAGGTAAAATAAAAATAATAATCTTGTACAGAACTGACGTTTATACGTTTGAACGTTTTATTCTTTACAAAAAGTAGCATTTCAGCTTTGTCACAAGTTGGTCTGTTTCTTTTCTCATCCAACACGTGAGAAGCTGAACAACTGTTCACGGTCTATTCTTGTGCAGGGCGTGGACAGATACGCTCGCGCAAATTCTAGTGATGGGAAGTTCGGATCATTTTACCGACTCGGACCTTTGAGTCTCGTTTAAGATGAACGAACGACTCGAAAACCCAAAGACTCGAAACAGGTGAACTAATTCCAGTACAGAACCTTTAGGATGGTGCGCATGCGCGACTGAGCGAATCACTCCCGAAGCGACGTTCTTCTCGAGTCTCATTAAAGATTCGCTCAAAATAAATGAATCGTTCAAGACCGACCCATCACTAGCAACTTCAGCTAGAGCAGCAAATGAAAGCGGCTCTTATTTGTGTGCCAGTAATGTTACACCAACGGCTGTTCGCTTCATTGTATCTGTTTTTCTGTGTTTGTTGTGCCCCTGCCGAATGTCTTCCACACAAATGACATGTTCGCACTTTCGGAAAAATCAGCCGAAAAAAAATACAAAAACCGGCCGGTTGCCGATCGCGCATTATAAGCAAAAACCGGCCGGTTCCAATCTTTGGCCGGTCAACCGGTGCATCCCTAATTTTTTCCTTAAGAAAACTGAACTATCGGTTATCTGTATCGGCAGATATCATTCTGAATAATTGGTTATCGGTATCGGCTGAGAAATTTTGTATCGTGCATCTATCTAAAGGATTTATCAAAAACTGCAATTTGGAACATTTTTGGAAAACATTTTTAAGAACTTCTTAGAATTTATCTTAAAGACACTTTAGCTGATTTTTTTTATTCTAGCCCCTGGTCTCTCAATATGCATCCAGTTCCTTTATCAATGTAAATATTATGTAAATATGGTATTTTTTTACAGTTTTATTGCCTCAATTTAACTCAATGTTAAATCACTAAGAAAAGTAATCAACAATTTGAGGTATCATTCAGCATTGAAGTACAAATGCTGTACAGAGACAGAACTGGTTTTCTGTGTAAACTCCGTAAGCTTTGGCAATTTTTGATCAAATCTGGCTGACCTCAAGTAAACTTAACATGAGACCAAAATGCTTTGAGCTTATGAGCTGCCAGGGTAAATTTGTACGACCTTGCCTAAAGAAAACCTGAGATGTTCATAGACAAAAAATCCTTACACACGATAGGCTGAAAAAGCCATGCTTTTCCCTGAGCCGTCAGCCGTCTCCCTGTCTATTACATAACCTGTCTTTGCTATCTGAGCTATGCTAGTCACAATCAAACAGGTTTCTCTAATCAGCTTGACAGATGAACAGCACGCAGCAGTGTGCTTTGAGTTCCTGAGACAAGGAGTAGAACAAACAAATAGCCAGGAGTAATGAAAGCAGACACCTTCTAGAAAGGCTGAACTCTCTTTGATGTAGGCACCAAGCTGTTCAAAGATGCCGTTGATCTTCTTCTTGGCGGTGACGAAGTGTTTGAGTGGGGAGGCATTCACCTCAGCCATGAGTCGCTTGTCCTTCTTGCCGATCACACTGGTATTGGGTCGCGGGAAAACCAGAGACATCTCACTAGAAAATAAAGATAATAAGTCAACAAAAAACTCACAACCACAAAGCAGTTGAGTAGTTACCGAGGTGTTGCTAGGTTGATCAGAGTGGTTTTAACAGAGTGGTGTTTTCATTATTCATTAGTGTCTTCCCAGTCTTTTAAACAGTGCAGTGTAATAAACTCACACGGAAATATTAAACAAAAAGTAATGATTTCTCATATACCCTCAGCATTTCGCTAGTGAGTTCAAATTATTAATAACAATTTAAATAAATTCTAGTATCAAACTATGTTATTTACTACAAGAGTGCAATATCATACAATATGTATATATATATATATATATATATATATATATATATATATATATATATATATATATATATATATATATATATATATATATATATATATATATATATATATATATATCAGCTTCATATCACCCTGTTCTCGAAGACATCGGACGGCAAATCAAATACAAATCTACATTGCTCAACATTAAGTAAAAATATGAATCATGTGCATATCAAAATGACAGCATTTAGGGACAACTAATCTCCAATCATGTGCTGCTGCATTCAGTTTCAACTGGAATCAAATCAACAAGTAAAGTAACACATTTCCTTATTAGGAGCACCAGGATTTAAAATTCACAAATTCTAGCCGTTTAATCTTGTAAAGAGGTGAAACAAAGGGATAAGACATTTACAAGAAATGCTCTGCAAATGAAATACACAACACAAACCCTCTGACTTAAACACAAACACAACACACCCGGAGAACTGCTCTGAAGAAGAAGAATAAACAAACATTCAGCTATGTAGTTGTCTAACTGGAATGCTTAGAGCTATTGTTAAGTCCCATGTGCTGATGGGTAATGCTGTGTCGCCCAAAAGAGCCGGGTGTCAACAACACATCAAATTGTGCTTACCACAGTTTCTAGAGAGTTCGGGGAATTGCCTTCCCTTGCTGAACTTTGACATTATTGCAATTCATTTGATAGTAGGGGTGTACGATATTGAAAAAAACTGATATCTCAAAATTTTTGGAGATTTTTTCGATAACGATAATTAGACGATATTTTGCAGAGTGTGTTATTGTGCTGATATCTGACTACCGTGGACAGCTGCAGTCTTTGATATTCATCATATTCTGTGTGCTCAGTTAACATCGGTGATTAATTAATCTTTTAGTTTAAGTTTAAATAGATTTTTACCTTTAATAAAGCATTTGTTTTCTAAAAGTGTACATCTTTTGAGTCAAATTGTTACATTTAATCAGTCAATTAAGATAATACACATTTAGGCAGTTACCAAACAAATGAAACCAGTGTCATCAGAATCTTTGCAGAAGTTGCAGAAGTGTTTAGATGTATTCACACACTGTTTAATGCAGCTCATAGGGATAAGGAGTGATTTAACCAGTTACAAATGCATATTTATTTTACATTTTAAACATAAAACATTGAATAATGATATTTAAAATTATTTTAAAAACGAAAATACTTTAAATGTGAAATTCAAATCACCAGTAGGTGGCAGAAAGTCACTGGTAATAAGTGAGTCTTTGTGACTGAACAGAATCATTTAAACGATTCATTCATTTAGCAAGTGAGTCACTGCGACTGAACCGACGCAAAACAGCGCTGTGGCGGTTTATAATTATTTTGTGTCGGCGAAATGGAGTAAAAACAGGCAATATGGTGTCTAAAACGCGAGTCTCTTAATATTAACTCATTGTTTATTGAACTGTTGTATACAATCAATATTACATTTGTAATCATGCATATTTTGAAGAAAAAACGTCTCTCTTCGTGTGATTTTAACTATGTGAAACGTAAATATATACATTTTCTGCCCCCATATCTTGAATTTTGCGATCATTCTTAATGCATTTTAATCGACTGTATCATGCAGTTTAAGAACTTGCTCTAACTTGCCCAGGGGCCCCACAGGGCTGTGTGCTCAGCCCGCTGCTCTTCACGCTGCTGACCCACGACTGCACTGCCAAGTTCAGCTCCAACCACATCATCAAGTTTGCCGATGACACATCAGTGGTAGGTCTCATCAGCAACAATGATAAAACGCACTACAGAGAGGAAGTGGCACAGCTGGCTGAATGGTGTGGCGCTAACAACCTGTCCCTCAATGTGGAGAAGACAAAGGAGGTTGTGATGGACTTCAGGAGAAACTCTGTTGACCACCCCCCACTGACCATCGACACCTCGACTGTGGAGAGAGTCAGCAGCACTAAATTCCTGGGGTGCACATCACAGAGGACCTCACCTGGACTACCAACACCAAGTCTATCTCCAAGAAGGCACAACAGCGCCTACACTTTCTCCGCCCGGCTGAAAAGAGCAAGCCTCCCTCCACCCATCCTCACCACCTTCTACAGGGGTACCATTGAGGCGTGCTGACCAGCTGCATCACTGTCTGGTACGGGAACAGTTGTGCAGCAGACCGCAAGACCCTCCAGCGGACAGTGAACACCGCTGCAAAAATCATTGGTGCCCCTCCCTCCATCCTGGATATTTTCCTTACACGATGCTCCAGCAAAGCAAAAGTATCGTGGAGGACCCCACCCACCCTCCCACAGTCTCTTCCAGCTCCTACCCTCAGGTAGACGGTACCGAGTATCAGAGCCCGCTCCGCCAGACTGCTCAACAGCTTTTTCCCCCAGGCTGTGAGAGCCCTGAACTCACATCACACCGCCCCTCTCTGAAACCCCAAACAACCCCCTTACCACATCTCAGGAAAACTGTTAACTTTTATCTCTGTGAAATTCAGGTGAGCGGGCCTGCACAAGCCACCTGTAGCAACACACTCTCCTCTACATGCACTAGACACTTTCACACACCATTGTGTGTCCATAATCCCACAAAAGACTGATTGAAATATATGACTGTAATGTATGTATGTTTACTGGCTCATGCACCACAAATCACCTTACACTGTTCCCCAGCCAGCTGCTTGAATGTCTCTCTTTTGCACATGTACAGTATTTGAAGTCATCTGCACAGTTGTACAGTTTGTATTTTACTTTATTTTTTAGTTTATGTATAGGTAACCACTTTTATATATAGCATATGTATAGTCAAAGCTGACAGTAGGTTAGTTTGTGTATAGGTTTATACTGTTTTACTTTGTGTTGTATATCTGTATTTATGTATATCTGTATTATGTAGCACCGTGGTCCTGTGAGGCACGACATCTCGTCCCACTATATGTCCACACATGTAGTGGAATGACAATAAAGCTCAACTTGACTTGAACTTGACTTGATAACAAGCACGTGCACTGTTTAACTCATTCATCACCACGTAGGCTAATGTATGCGTGCACTCTGTAACGTAGGTGTTAGTTGGGTTTTTGCAAAATACTCGATATTGTCAAATTGCACATCGTTAAAACAACATTTACGATAATATCGCAGACGATATATATTGCATACCCCTATTTGATAGTTATGAACAATCAATTTAAACCATTTCCCTATCTGACTTTTCATTAACACCCGCATTAACAACATTAACATATTTTCTCAAATATACATGACTCTGCCTGAAAGACAAATGCAGATAATCGCACGAGATCAGTCGATCGCTCTCATTCACTGTCTCTTTACATTTATGCATTTAGCAGACGCTTTTATCCAAAGCAGGGCTCTAGACTAACTTTTTGCACTGGGTGCACTGGTGCGCCTAACTTTTTTTCTTAGGTGCACCGGCACAAAAGTTAGGTGCACCCAAATTTTTATATAGGCAATATTGACTAGTAAACGACTAACTAACAATCTGGTCAACATAACGTTCTTTATTTGAAGCACAATTCTACAAGAAAGGTAACTTACTGAAAAAGTGTTGGTGCTTAAAGTGCTTCACTGAGCAGAGATTTAAACTTAAAACATCTCAAGATAAATAAAATCTAAATTAAGTGTTTTAAGCCAAACTGAACATCTCATGGCTCAATGTATTATGGACTATCCTCCATTGCAGTTACATGCCCCTCGGATGGCCAACTCCTGTAGTTTGGCTTTCTTGATCTTTGGCCTCGGCTAAACCAGCTGGCCACACTCTCTCTAGCATTAAACATCTTCCAGACTTGGCCCTTATACACTGAGTCTTATCAGATCTTCCACTGTGTCTGAACGAAGGGATGCTCTAGTGCAGTGCTTCTCAAACCCCTTAAACCCATAAAACAATCCTGCGCATCCCACCACAGACTACCAAATAATTGCACTAAACATAATGAAAAAAAAAGTATTTACAGTTTTTATAACCAATTCTTACTATGCAAAAAGAAGTATACTTAGGCCTTTAGTGTTATGTTAGAAGCATTTTATACTCATACCTTTTCTTGATTTAATATTTAGAATTTTTTAGCTTTATTTTCATTTAAATGTTTAGTTTTGAAATGTTGTATGCATTTGTCATGTTTATTTCATGTCTTTATCTTCTTAAATGTGTGTATATATATTATGTATAGTTTTAACTTTTAATTTTAGTTACTTCTTATTTGTAAGCCGCTTTGGATAAAAGCGTCTGCTAAATGACAAAGTAAAGTAAAGAAAAAAATAACTGTTCTGTTCTGTCTAATCGTCTCTCTGTGCTCATACTGTATTTTAATGCAGCCAAATTCTCAATAAAAGTGTTTTACTTTATATATTTGACTGTTTATGTTGTCAGTCAACAGGATAAATATGAAATAATGACTGAAACAGGTCCCTTTAAGAATTCATAACCAGCTCTCCCTTCCAAGAAGCTAGTCTGCACAAAAATACTAATTTATAATTGTATTGAGCCGTTGTCTGATGAAATCAAATAAGACACAATATAAGACAAGACAATTCCTGTGCTGTGATTTCTTCTATATTTGCATGTATATTTAGAGAAGCAATAATATCTGTTTTAACTGAACTCCGACTCTGACTACAGAAATCGATCAATGCCGATAATTCAAAAATTCTAAATATTTGTCTGATATACCTGCATTGGTTATATATCAGTCAGCCACTAATATAATTATCTGTTGGATGCAGAAGGAGCTTATACAGTCTCACAGTAAACATGCATTCAGGATCATTTGGAATGTATTAAATGATTCAAAATGCATTTGTGAAATTTCAGCAAATTTTTATTTTGCATATTTGAGGATGAACAAGATTGAGAAAATGACACAGGACTAGAAATTGTGACAATATTACTGTAATGATTCAGTAAAAACAATAAAACCTCACTTCAAAAAACTAAAGATTTTGAGACCCACATCACTTCAAACCAACCCAAATTTGGCCATCAGCTCATGAGCATAACCTCAGCCGTACACTATTAACATTCAGCGCTTTGCACTGGTAATGTCAGGGTTCTTCTTAACATCTGAGTGGTGTCATATTAAAGAGTCTGGAGCTGCAGTTGGTAAGATACGTGCAAGATCAAGCGTTCATGTGCCTCTGGAAAGTCACCTTCACTGCACAGACTAAAAGGACAAATACAATGTCAATAATGCCTCCAGATGTCTGTATTCGCTTAAAACAAGGTAACCAGACAACAGAGGTTGACTTAACCTGATAATTTACCATCAGCAAAACCATATGCCAATAATCTGGACCTCATCTGCTGTGTGTAGAAAACAGCATTCTACCTGTGCATTACCAGGTTGGTTCTATTGCTTTTGAATGATATATATGTGTTATTTTTTATTTATTTTTTTGAGCAGGTGGCAAAATGAACAAAAGAATTAAAAAAAACTTAAGAAAACAAAAAGCATTAATTACCAATATTTTTATTATTTTATTCACCTTTTAGATTTTTTTTACGTTTCTGTAAACAGTCCAGCTGAGTGAAAGCCAATTTTTTACAGTACAAATATTCCATATCTCTCAAGTAATGAGATCATAACACTGCACTTGCATGCATAATAATTATACTAGAATTAAAAAAAAGTTTTTAAAATAGATAACATAGAATGTCATGCAGCAACACACTATTTGTAATTCCATGCATATAAAAGCATTTGCCTGAATTACAACTAGGCCACCAAAGTCAACAAAGGGTGTACCCTATTAATAATTGCACCATAAAAAAATTGTACCATGGTAACAACAGTTTCTGCCAAACCACCATAGCTACTACAGGTGCTGTCTGTATACTAAAGATCTCTGTATGACACACAAGTATGTCCTTTATCAGGCTCTTGATAAGCAGAGGAAACACTCCCATACACTCCCTTTAATATGATGCAAGCATTCTTACTAGTGTACACTTTCACAAAAATTCTCAAACGTTCACACAATGTCTATGAATTATACAACATACATACTTTGGGTATACTGCTGTGCTAAAAGCCCAGGTTACTAATAAAACAACAGTCTTACCTGACAACGTGTGTGGGAGCTTATATAAAATATTAAAGATCACATCAGCTCTATAAGCTGCCCAGCATTTGCTTTTTCAGTGACCGACCACATACACTGATCGCGATAAACTCCAATTAGAGTCTTGACAAAATGCAATCATCATTTTATAACCCACAATTACACAAGCTAATATCAGAGTCACGACTTCCACGAGACCAATGTCACTGACGACAGCAGCAGCAGCGAGGCGAGTCTTAAACGAGTCTACGCGAGTGAAAGATCCCGAGACGAACACCAGCAGCACCTTTGGTGTCTTCAGCTCAGATTTAACAGGATCAGACAGACTGCTATACGAGTCACAGCTCCAGTGAAGAATACTTGCAATGTCACTGACAGCAGCGTTCAGCTCCAATCCACGCCTCTGTACTACTAGACCCAATGCCGTGATCACGTGACTGACTTTTACATTCAACGAGCCTGAATACGTAAAACATAAAAAATATAACAATAATAATATAATATTGTACATGTACAGTACAGTATAAAAACATACTATTATATTTCAGTCGTTTTTCTAGCATCATCCACAAACCCTCACTACAAAATCCCGCCCCCTAAAACATGCTATCCAATCCCATGTGAATAATAGCGAAAACGCAAAATGATGGACAGGGGAGGCGCGATTCTAATTGGTTAAAAACGGCGGGCCACTCCCCCTCGAGGTGATAGATATCAACCATAGAGATTATTAACTGGAGATTAGGCAGACTAATGTATTCCTACTATCACCTTCCACTTATCAAACGTTAAAAACGTTCAAATATTCCTAAAAAAACTGAAGAAGATGCGGTGAAATTATAAACCTAACATGCACAGCAATAGTTTTTAATATTCATTATTGTATATCTTATAATAAAATGTTTACCATCAAGGGCGGAGTGATTATATCTTTAAACAGTCCCCAAGCATCTTGATCCAGCGATGTCCTCCTAATAAATCCTCTTCTGCAAGAGCTTTCTCCGAAGACAGATGTTAACGAAGACTCTGCTGGCTGAACGAAACCGAAACAAGATAACAACGAAATAAAGGTTCACGCACTGTTCATCAGACTGTTAACCACCAGACATCGGCGTGAAAGCAGTGTTGCTAAATACACATGTAACGTTAACTTAGTCAAAAAGCTGATGTACGTTTTCCACATCAATATGATGTGAAGCTTGACGTTTAACACAAATACGCGTTTTCAACAATGTATGCCTTGTCTGATAGCTCAGTTATTGGGTCGCCATTATTTTAGCATTTTAGCTACTAACGTTGGCTTTACGTCATCTAAGTGCGACGGTTATTGTTTGACTCCTCACGAGGGCGCGCTGAGCAACGGTTTTTATTCAGTGAAATCTATTGTGTTAAAGCCAGGGATTTGTTCATGACGTACAAACATAAACCCACCTCATATATTCTTGAACTTTAATATATAAATAAGTATATAATTTTATATTTTAATACATAAATTCATATTAATATTTTCAGCAATTTGACCAATTGTGAAGAGAACGGTCACAGGTAACACGTGATAGCTTTACATTTTCTAAAATAACAGAAACATTAACTTCAGGAGTTATTTTATTTAAATTAAAGACTAAAAATAAAACAAACAAATCCTAATTTAGACCCGTTGTACCAATTAAATTTTCAGGGTAACGAGGCCCGACTTTTTGCCAGAAGCTTAAACACATTATGCTACTTTATTTATTTATTTTCCAAATCATAAAATGTTTGGATTATGGGGAGGATTCAGTTGCATAACAGAGCTAAAACATATTTTGAGATGATACATTGAAAACAGCACAAGTACTATTGCTTCTTTTGTGATAATCATACAGGTTAAAATGGGCACGACTTTCATTTTTTGAAGACATAATTATATACCGTTACGCATTACAATGTGTTCTCTTCTTTATTGTTTTCTTCCAAAATTCATGACATGACTGATCCATAACTACTAGACAAGAACATAAATCTCTAAACAAGCAACATTATGCAGAGAGAAAACAAACCGTTTGTCAGAATGTTTTCAAACAGCAGCACCAATTACCAAGAAAACTACTCAATAAACCTGTGAATGTCAAAGCAAGGACAAATACATAATCAAAATCCATGTCATCTGTATGAAGTCATTCCTTCAATACATGACAATAAATAAATGAGTAAAATGTCACTGCATAGAAGTCACATATTGCATCTGTCAAACTGCTTTCGAAATTCATCGATCGTTATCAAAAGATGCTGTAAGACTGGTGCCAATGTGTCTGGGCCCCCCCCCTCTAGAGGACAAAAGGCCCCACTGGGGGAATCCACAAAGCTGTCTCTTGCATATGTCATCCAGGACGCAGCACACTGGGGGAATCCACAAAGCTGTCTCTTGCATATGTCATCCAGGACGCAGCACACTGGGGGAATCCACAAAGCTGTCTCTTGCATATGTAACAGTAACATCCAGGGGTGCAGCACACTGGGGATCCACACCCTGTACTGACGGTCTCATCATTTCCTCCCTCACCACCGAGAATTCACTGAAAATCCATGCAATGTAATATGTACAAATAAGTAACCATACATGTTTGATATCTTTTGAAATGTCTCAGTGCGCCTGGTAAAATGGTCTCATCCTCCCAATCATAATGAAAAGCTAAAAGAAGTTCTAAAATCTGAGAAGAATAGTGTACAGCAGGGGGACGTGCCCTCCCCCTGATTTCCTACTCAAAACACCTCCTGTATGTAAATAAGTAATCCCGGCCACAGGATCTCCAGAAGCCTTTTGGTTGCCAATTCTGAAGACTAATTATAATGACAAGATACCACCATGTGGTAGGTTTATTAGATTATCTGGGTATATAAGGAGAAGGGACAGAAAGTTCTGGGCGTCTGTAGGAGGATTGCCCGCACAACCACTGTGTGTAGTTTTCAGTTCCAGCTATGGTCAGGCGTCAGTAAGTCGATTGCCCGCACAGATCACTTGTGTGTAGTTTCATTTCCAGGAGTCTGTAGGCTGACTGCTCACACAATAGCTGTGTGTAATTTTCATTGCCAGGTAGTATTGTAACTGATGATTCTATTCTTGTAACATTGGAGATTTGAATTATTGCTTCGATTACCTGGTTAATAAATTGTAACGTTTGATTCTATTCTGACTGCCTCTAAAGATTGCTTTCTCCCTATTAGAGTAGCGGATTCGTATATTTCCGCAAGCCTGCGTCAGTTTAGCGACGGCTAATACCCGGCGTCTTTTAAGTGTACTTCGGATGCAGGGGCGGGTTAATTCCGTTCAGGGACGGCGAACGCCGTCTGGTCAAACTGAATTCGGGTACGCCCATACCTCTGACTTTTGATTTAATGTTACTTTAAACAAGGATTTGACCAATCCAAAGTTATTACGAGTGTTGTAAATTGACCTACTAACATATCTGATAATGGTCAAAAACCTTTACTGAAGTAAACAATTGAACTCAAGTTCTGAGGGGGCTCCAAGGGGTTATCCATGTCTATGATTGTGTACGTGTGCATTGACGGCAAATCTTAGATACATAACCATAATTACCTCTGATTGACGACCGGGCCTGACGAGATTGTGTCCGTGAGACCTGTGAAAAACAGGGCCTCTGAGCGATATAGTTTCCCTACATCTGAGCGGGTAAAGTATTAAACGGAGCTGAAAAGAATAATCAATCATTCGTTTTCATATTTTAATGATGCACAGATATCATTAAAACCTTTTCATTTATGGAGTCAGATGAAATAACGAGATAAAATATATAAGAAGAAGTGTTCCATTTTAATGTTCTTGTTGTGTCGTGAAAAGGAAAGACTGTAACACGCAAAGCCCTTCACCCGCTGAACGACTGCCGTCATTGGGTCGATCGAGGCGGGCCTTACAATGCCTTTATGTAACAAAAAACATGAATATATATATATGAAGAGCTCTTTTCCAAAACGCTATAAATCCATTTTAATAGTTTTCAAGAAAATGATTTTTTTTTACCTAGACCCATACATTTTGTTAATATTCAATTTATCATATTAAAATTGTCTGTTGGCTCAGTCTGAACATGTTAAACAATGATTGTTAAACCTCCGGGTCCGCACCATCACACCAAGCGGGTCTCGAACCCGGGTTTCCGGCGCGGGAGGCGGGCGCTCTAACAAGGAACGCAAAAGGCTACAGCTTTTAGCGTCAGTCGCTAGAGCGCCTCTTTGTGAGGTCAGGAGAGTGAGGTACATTTTAAACAAGGAAATATAGCGATTTGGCATGAAACATTGATGGAGCAGTGAATAGGTTCAGTACACAGCAAAATGGCATGACGAACTCATTTTGTTTAAATTTGGCGTTTATCGCGTTTTGGAAAAGAGCTCTTCATATATACATACACTGGCATATTCACAATGTAAGGCACTGTGTCAACATGATTTGATTATTCTAGAGTCGTCTGAATTCAAAGCAAATCCATGTTTCCAATCAAAAGTAGCTCAAGGGTCCACAAATGAGACGACGATGTATCTGACCCCCTCTGTGGTGGGCAGACCCTCGTGGTAGTGAGTGAGGCGTCCGGGGTGCAAGAGCGCCCAGCCCCTCCTGTGAGCGGTAACGGAGCAGTTGTACCTCAAGAACCGGCACCCGCCACCCTGAACAGAGAGTCACTGAGCGTTAATACAATATTTAAAGGGACATGTTTCACTTTACAAGCATGAAAAAGGTATGGAAGCCCCTTTACGACACTGAAAAGTAAAAAAAAGGTTAATTGTGAATTTTTATCTTATAATCCTCATAATTTCGAGTTTACATCTCACAATTCAGACTTTTTTTTCAACAGAATGCCAAGATTTAAACTCAAAACGCACCTTTTAAAGTCAGAATTGCAGGATATAAACTTGCATTTCTTATTTTTTTATCTTATTTGTATTGCTTGTTCTCAAGTCAGAATTGTGATATATAAACATTTATTATCTAAATGTATTTAATATTGACTTTTTCTCATAGTTGCGAGATTACATCACCATTCTGAGTTTACAGCTCGCAATTCTGAGAAAAAATGTGAACTGTGAGATAGAAAGCTGCAATTACCTTTTCTATTTGTTTTACTCAGTGGCATAAACTGGCTTCCATAAAAAGGAGAAAATTGGGATGTAAAGGAAAAATTTCTTAGAAATTACATCAGTAAAGAATCGACTGAAAGGCCTTTCAGGCTCTCACGCTTTCAGGAGAGCTGCAGGTCAAGACATGCTGCTGTGTTACAACATGAACATTTTACCAACCAATAGTTGGCATGCCTTAACTTCAAGATAAGAAGAAACCATATACATTCACTCACTGGCAACTTTATGTGACAATCAGTTACCATGATTCACAGTCTTTTAACTATTTTAGTGTAACAAACAAGCATTTAACGAAAAGAAAACTGCGTATAGCAGAGCCAAGTTTTCACTCACCTGATAGTCGATCCCCACTTGATTGAGTGCTATATTGATAGTGAAAGTAGAGGCGTCATGATGTGGTCTTAGTGAGGGTTGTTCATCAGGTTTATATCTGACTACAAACGCCAGATCAAACTGAGCCTGCAGGAGACAAACACACACAGCTGCAGCATTCACGCGTGAAAGCCCAAAGAAACACCACTCCACTGACATCTACGGCAGTAAAACAGTTTCATGTTGACATGCAAACATCACCCAGTCAGAAACTAGTCAAAAGTTAATCAAATTAAGTTTTTTTAAAGTGTTTTCTGCTCAACAACGCTGCATTTATTTGATCAAAATACAGTAAGAACAGTAATATTGTGAAATGTTACGACGATTTTAAATAACAGTTTTCTATGTGAATATGATCAAATGTAATTTATTCCTGTGATCAACGCTGTATTTTCAGCATCATTACTCCAGTCACATGATTAGGGATTGTTGAAAACTCTGTTCTTCTAAAGTGTAGAAAACTCAGAAGAGAAGACCAGGAGACTTCGGATTCGATCGTAGGATTCTTTATTGAAAAACCCCAGTGTGATGGTAGGCTGCAGTCATCGAAAATCTCATCTTAAGTAATTTTTACAGGGTATCTTATAGACAGAATTGGAGGAGGGACTTTTGGAGGTTGAGACAAAAACATCAAAGAAAGCAAACATCTGAGGGCAGCGTTAGTTGGTTGCGGAAACTTCCGTGGTCCAATAAACCCTATCGAATCCACGTCTGGCCAGGACAAAACCTATTTGCAGATCAAAGGTTGAATCTCCCAGTAGTCTGACTCATTGACAAAAGGCACAGCTGTCCCAAGCCCAAATGATCAGGAAACGATCTCAAGCACCTTTGCCTTGCCCGACACCTCTTAGTCAGAACGTGAATTCAAATCAAACATAGAATAACATTTGTGATCCTTCAATTCCCCCTTTGAGAGTTCTAATAACTCTCACAAAAATACAAATTTAGACACTTAAAAGTTCATTCTTGTAACTTGTAATCGTTACAGGCACATTGTACATGTTCTGTGTTGCTTATATGTAATTGCATGCTGACACAGAAACAAAACATGCAATTAGGGTCCGTGAAGATTTTACGGGTAATAGTCTCTGCGTTGTGTATTTTTATTCTTTTCTTCTTCTTTCTTTCTCTTTCTTGTGTGATAGTTGGCTCGGTAATGGGTCTAGTTATTTTCTAGAGGTTGTGGCTTCATCCAGGTGAGAAGGGTGGTGCATATGGATCTCAGGACAGCCATCAAATGGTATCTGCACAGAGGAAGAAAGAAACACAAACAAGAAAACAACGGCACAGAGCAGTATTTGTAGAGTCTGCAAACATTAGGGTTGTATCCTCTGTTCAAAATATAGTCTGCTATGGTTGTTCCTTCTTTCCTATTTCTTAATTCCTGACACCTAAAGAACAGTGAGGAAAGGATGGACTAATGGAGGAAAGGCCTATGAGGAAATCTTCACCTCAGGGTTGGCCCCGAAGCCTGTTGCTTTCGGTTCTTCCCTGGGCTCCTCACTGGTTCTTGTGTCTGCCCTATCCTATCCCTGCAGGGGAGGAACAACCTTACAATGTGACACATGAGTCCAAGTTTTCCTTCCTGACACAATACTGCAGCTGCTGTAATCAACATCACTTGATGTGGTCCGTACCACTTAGGCTCTAATGGCTTGTTTTTGAATGCCTTTATCATGACCCATTGACCTGGGACGATTGTGTGTCCACCTTCTGGTGGAGTCTGCCAACACGACTCAACTCTCTCTTTGGCACTCTGCACTGCCTTTGTGAGGTTTTCACAGTAAGCGATCAGGGCATCTGAAGCAATGTGCACATCAGCATTTCTAAGATCAATCACACCTGGCATCTGCATTGGGCGTCCAGTAATAATCTCATGAGGGCTCAGTCCTACTGATCTGTTAGGTGATGCTCTCATACTACACAGTACTGCGGGCAGTGCTTCAACCCATGGTACTCCTTCCTGATGCATTTTGCTTAGCCTGGTTTTGATTGTTCTGTTTGATCGTTCAACCTGTCCTGATGCTTGTGGCCTATAGGGACAGTGAAGGTTCCACTTAATCTTCAACATTCTAGACACTTCCTTGACTACCTGTCCTGTGAAGTGGGTACCTTGATCTGAGTCAATGCAATCTGGTAATCCCCATCTGGGAATGAAATCAGTGACAAGACATTTAGCA
This sequence comes from Gymnocypris eckloni scoliostomus, assembly GCA_027564155.1. Taxonomy (NCBI): domain Eukaryota; kingdom Metazoa; phylum Chordata; class Actinopteri; order Cypriniformes; family Cyprinidae; genus Gymnocypris; species Gymnocypris eckloni. Next base: position 437,742 of record CM050420.1, read on the forward strand.
GTATGTGCAGCTGTAGCGCCCTGTTGGATAAGCTTCTACCCATCTTGAGAACTTGTCTATTACTACCAAAACGTCAGTTTTTCCTTTACAAGGGGCAACGATATGTAATCAACTTGCAGGTGACGAAATGGCCCTGGTGGAGCTGGGGTATGTGCTGCTGGTGTAATGGCTGCTGGTACATCATTATTTTTCTGACATGTAACACATCTCTTGACTGTTTCAGTGCGTTTCTGAATTTTGGATTCCACCATTGATTTGAGAACCTGTGATTCATCGTTGCTGGACCACTATGACCCAAACTGTGTATTTGTTGAGCCAAATATGGCAACAGTGATTCGGGAGCAACATACTTTCCCCTTTGGTCCAGCAGCCGGATGAATCCACAGTGGCTCCTTTGTCTAACCATGTCCATGCTTCATATAGAGGAACGTCTTTATACAGATCAACGATTGATTCAGGAGGTAGAATTATCTTCTGTGCTGTACTACCTGAACACACTTGTACAGTTGCATAGAAACAAGCCTGTTTAGCCGCTACATCAGCAAGAGCATTACCTTTAGCTTCCGTAGTATTAGTTGTGAGATGTGCTTTCACTTTGATCACTGCTAATTTCTTTGGGAGTTTCATGGCAAACATTAAATCTTTCACTAATCCAGCATGCTTAATGGGGATCCAGCAGAAGTTAGAAATTTTCTGGTTTGCCAAATGACACCAAAATCATGAATTACCCCAAAAGCATACCTGGAATCTGTGTAGATATTTGCAACCGATCCTGAAGCTAGCGTGCATGCTCTAGTTAAGGCTACTAGTTCTGCAGCTTGAGCTGAAAAATGATCTGGAAGGACGACCTGAAGCAACTACTTCAGTGGTGGAAGTTACTGCATATCCTGCTCGTCTGTTACCTTCATAACTTGAGCTGAACCATCAACAAACAACCCAATTCTGCTCTCTATAGGAGTTTCTGCTATTTCACTTGTCGCTGCATATGTAAGCGTAACACAATCATGAGTCATTTCGCCTTCATCCTCTAACACAAATTCAGTCATTGCAGACATACATGAGGATGGGTTCGTGACTGGTGCACGCTGTATAACAATATTCGGGCTGTGAGAGTTGCTAACCAATTTCCCCAACGGGAGGAGGTGACAGAAGTGACTTTTGCTTGATTCATTAGTGCGGACACTGTGTGAGGGCATTTTACGTTTACAGTCTGACCTAACACCATTCCTGATGAAGCCTGAAGCGCTAGATGAACTGCCTGTACTGCTCTGAGGCATGGGCCCATACCTTGAGCGACTATGTCAAGTTTACCGGAATAGTAATGAATTGGGCGTAAGCTGCCCCATGATCTTGCATTAGACATGCAGTCATAAAGCCTAAGTGTTCATGGACATAAAGCACAAAGGGTCTATCAGATTGGGCAATTCCTAATGCTGGTGCTTGACATAGTGCTCTCTTCAAATCATTAAAAGCTTTGAGATGAAGTTCTTCCATACAAACAGTATCTGAATCTTTACCATGGCCTTTCAACAAATCATAGAGAGGCTGAGCAATCGAGGCATAGTCTTCAATCCAAGGTCTACAATAACCTGTTGTTCCTAAAATGAGCGGAGTGTTTTAATGGTATTAGGCGGAGGTATGGCTTTGACTGAAGCCCGATCCTGTGTAATGGATCTATTTCCTGTACCAATTGTTTGACCCAGAAATGTGACTTGCTTTTTAGCGATTTGAGCTTTGTGAAAGCTGCATTTGTGTCCTTTTATGCAAATAGTCCAACAATGACGCCAATTCAGTTTGATGTACCTCATGATCTGTTGAGGCAATCAAAATATCATCGACATATTGGATCATAGTGGACTGTTTTACGGACATTCTGGGTCACACAAATCACGCCTGACAGCCTGATGATATATGGTTGGGGAGTTTTGAAATCCCTGTGGCAATCGTGTCCACTGGTATTGTTCATAGTCAACTGTGAAAGCTAACCATGGCTGGCTGTCAGAGTGCAACGGTACAGAAAAGAATCCATTAGACATATCAATTACTGAAAAATCTTACAATCTAATGGTAAGCCATTACAAATTGTAGATGGATCTGCCACTAGGGGGGTGATTTTTTCAATATGTTTATTGGCTACTCTGTAGTCTATTGTAAGTCTCCATGTCCCATTAGATTTCTTGATGGGCCATATGGGTGAATTACATGGACTGTTGGTTTTAACTAGCACTCCTTGCGTCAGCAAATTTTCTACAATAAGTTTGATTCCTGTATAGCTTCCTTATTAATCGGATATTGTTTGGTGACCGGAGGTGGAGTTCCTGTCAATTTAACTGGTTCTACACCTGTCAACAACCCACAATCATCCTTGTCTTTAGCCCAAATTGGATGATTCTGTAAGAAAGCATACTCGGGAGGGGTTGCATTATTGGTAGAAATCTGTGCTGAGGAAATTTTTATGCTAGTAGATTCTGAGGACATGTCTAAAGTTAGATTTATTTGTCTCAGAAGATCCATGCCTAAAATTGCACCTGTATTTAATGGAGCGCATAGCAATTTTGTAGTCAGAGTTTTTGGGCCAAATTGTACCTCTATGGGCGGAGTTTCATACAAAACAGAATCTTCACCTATTACACCAGTTAAACAAAGTTTGGTTTTCTTGTATGGGATGTTTAAACCTTGTGCCAATTTTGTAGGAATTACTGTAATTTCTGCACCTGTATCAAGCAAAAAATCAATCTCTTTCTCTTTTATGCTACCTTTCACAAAAATTCTTTGGTCATTGTGTTGGATTACAGGGGAAAGGTAGCTACTCACAGCCCCAATAATTAGTTTTTTTCCTGGTCTTGTTGTGCTCTTAGAAGAGCCTGAACTATCTGTACCACAGTTTCAGTGGTCACTGGCGGAACTACTTCAGGGTTGTGTGCAGGCTGAGAAGGAGCAGAATTATGCATAGCATTTCTTTTACTATCTTGCAACTTCTTCCTACACTCTTTCTCCCAATGTCCTAATTTTTTACAGTATTTGCATTTGCTTTCTCTTTTAGACCATCTATTGTCTTGTTTCGTTGTGTTAAACGTAGCTGCTGCTACTCTTACTTTTGCCTTGACATCAGCATCTCTTTCCCATGTAGTTAACCTGTCTAGGTTACTTCTGAGAGTTCTGTTAGACCAAGTTAGATCTAAGAATGGTAAAGCTTTTCTGTATTCGGCTACAAGGCCATCTGACCAGATACGAACCAAGGGTCCCTTGTCATCCAGAACACCTTCAGGGTCATCAACAATTCCACTGTAGATTACAGCTGACTGACAAAATCTTTCAGTATATTCACTCACAGTTTCTTCTTTCCTTTGCACACAGGTAGTAATTCTAGACCAATCTATTTTGGGTCCTAAGATATTCTTTAGGATTTTCAAAATACCTTCTCTTAAATCACCCTTACTGGCATTTCGCAGTTCAGAAGTGACAGCAGATTCAAAACTGTTGAATTCAGATTCAGTTAGTATTTGTGACATCAGCTGCGTGACTTCTGCCAACGACATGTCATAAAGACGCATTTTACTGATCAATGTTCTTCTAAATTCAGAAAAATGTGTGCGTGCTGACGGTAAACTCTGAGATAGTCTCTCTATATCTTTAGGACATAAAGCTTTGGCAGCAGTTTGTATTTGCACAACAGAAGAATTGAGAGGAACACTATCAGTTTCCTCAATCCCCTGAGATCTTCTCCTAGCACCACACACATTGACGGAATTTACAGGCACATCAGTTACTGATTGGAGAGCTACATCTGTTTCAAAGAACGCTTGTACATCAGGGTAAATGTTATCAGGCTGACTTACTTTCACATCAGTGTTTGCTGCAACTTTCTTGAGGTTCAATTTCTTAGTCAAAGTGGATACTCTCGCACGGAGTTCATTGTTCTGTTGCTCTAGCTTTGAATTACGCTGAGACTGTTGTGTCGCTAGCGTTACACTGAATTCTCTGTGACAACAGATAATGCCTTTCACATTGTTCTACGTGCTTGCTCCTAGTACCTTTTACACTCATCTACTGACCAAGTCTTGTCTGGATGAATCTCATATTTCAGCGTTAGTTCTTGTCTAACTTTTTCAGTGACTATTAGGTCCATTTGTTCCCCTAACAGTGTTTTGAATTCACTATCTGACCACAGAGGAGTCGCAAGACCACTCTTTTCTGTGGTTGGAATCAGCCTAGCATTCCTTCTGACCATTTTGTAAGTTTCTTCGGTACCACACAAACAAAACAAACACTTCTCTGATCAACAGAGGGTACACTTGTTTTTTAACACGTAATGCCAAAATCTTCCCTGCCTGAAAGAACAGAGGATAAACCAAAAATTAGCACGTAATGCTAACCTTCCCTGCCTGAAAGAACAGAGGATAAACCAAAAATTTGCACGTAATGCTAACCTTCCCTGCCTGAAAACAGAGGATAAACTTCCCTGCCTACAAGAACAGAGGATAAACTCTTCCCTGTCTGAAAACAGAGGATAAACTTTAGTTAAACAAACCCTACAGATGTATGTTAACTCTTCTCTGATGGCACAGAGGATACAAAAATTTGTACTGGTCTTAGGTTCTTTTTGGATTAGAGACAGCACTCACCAGAGAGAAAAATTCAGTCTGGGAAAAAGGTTCAGCTTGAAGTTTCGCTGGATTCCAAAAGATGCAGATCTTTGTTTGAGCTTGAAGTTTTTCAGGTGAGGAAGCTGGAACTCTATCCGGTCACCATCTGTTGAAAACTCTGTTCTTCTAAAGTGTAGAAAACTCAGAAGAGAAGACCAGGAGACTTCGGATTCGATCGTAGGATTCTTTATTGAAAAACCCCAGTGTGATGGTAGGCTGCAGTCATCGAAAATCTCATCTTAAGTAATTTTTACAGGGTATCTTATAGACAGAATTGGAGGAGGGACTTTTGGAGGTTGAGACAAAAACATCAAAGAAAGCAAACATCTGAGGGCAGCGTTAGTTGGTTGCGGGAAACTTCCCGTGGTCCAATAAACCTATCGAATCCACGTCTGGCCAGGACAAAACCTATTTGCAGATCAAAGGTTGAATCTCCCAGTAGTCTGACTCATTGACAAAAGGCACAGCTGTCCCAAGCCCAAATGGTCAGGAAACGATCTCAAGCACCTTTGCCTTGCCCGACACCTCTTAGTCAGGACGTGAATTCAAATCAAACATAGAATAACATTTGTGATCCTTCAGGATGTTCATTTGGGATATTTTTCCTAACTTACAACCGCTGCTCATTAACCGATTATTAACCGTTAACCGACAAGATTATTTTAAATTAGGACTAAATTAAATTATAAAGAATAAGAGTTTGTCACCCGTAAAAAATACTAACATTTATTTCCGGGGACTAATTTTACATGCGCAAAAATCAGCAAATAACAGAACATGAGGATTCACATGATCATATCATATCACATCACGCACCTACAGCGCTTCTGTGAGCGAAGAAAAACATAATAAAGCTAGGCATTCTATATATATACACACTCTCTGGCCACTTTATTAGGTAGACCTTGCTAGTACCGGGTTGGACCCCCTTTTGCCTTCAGAACTGCTTTAATTCTTTGTGGCATAGATTCAACAAGGTGATGGAAACATTCCTCAGAGATGTTGGTTCATATTGTCATGATAGCATCACACAGTTGCTGCAGATTTGTCGTCTGCGCATCCATGATGTGAATCTCCCGTTCCACCACATCCCAAAGGTGCTCTATTGGATTGAGATCTGGTGACTGTGGAGGCCATTTGAGTAAAGTGAACTCATTGTCATGTTCAAGAAACCAGTCTGAGATGATTTGAGCTTTGTGACATGGTGCATTATCCTGCTGGAAGTAGTCATCAGAAGATGGTACACTGTAGTCATAAAGGGATGGACATGGTCAGCAACAATACTCAGGTAGACTGTGGTGTTTAAACAATGCTCAGTTGGTAATAAGGTGCCCAAAGTGTGCCAAGAAAATATCCCCCACACCATTACACCCCCACCACCTGCCTGAACCGTTGAGACAAGGCAGGATGGATCCATGCTTTCATGTATTTTACGACAAATTCTGACCCTACATCTGAATGTCACAGCAGAAATCAAGACTCATCAGACCAGTCAATGTTTTTACAATCTTCCATTGTTCAATTTTGGTGATCCTGTGTGAATTGTATCCTCTGTTTCCTGTTCTTAGCTGACAGGAGCGGCACCCAGTGTGGTCTTCTGCTGCTGTAGTCCATCTGCTTCAGGGTTCGACGTGTTGTGTGTTCAGAGATGGTATTCTGCATACCTTGGTTGTAACGAGTGATTATTTGAGTTACTGTTGCCTTTCTATCATCTCTAATCATCTGCTCATTCTCCTCTGACCTCTGACATCAACAAGGCATTTTCGTCCACACAACTGCCGCTCACTGGATATTTTCTCTTTTTCAGACCATTCTCTGTAAACTCTAGAGATGGTTGTGTGTGAAAATCCCAGTAGATCAGCAGTTTTTGAAATACACAGATCAGACCGTCTGGCACCAACAAGTCACTTAAATCCCTTTCTTCTCCGTTCTGATGCTCGGTTTGAACTTCAGCAAGTCGTCTTCACCACATCTAGATGCCTAAATGCATTGAGTTGCTGCCATGTGATTGGCTGATTAGCAATTTGAATACCAAGCAATTTAACAGGTGTACCTAATAAAGTGGCCGGTGAGTGTATATATAAATAATGAATAATTAGGCCTATACGAGATATATATTTTCACTTAAGAAAACAAAAGAAAAACTGTGCAACAAGTAGCCTAGTATGCAGAGTTTCGGTTCAGTTTTGTGCTGCGCAAAAGGAAATTAGACGGCAGAATGCGGCATCCTATGTTTTTAGGCTTATTTTACAAAAGCGCAAATATTCGTTTTTGTTGTGTATGTTCACAATTAAAAGCAAACCTTTTTCAATCTGATTATCTTCATGACTAAAGGAGTAGTTGCTTCCACTGTTAGAAGGAAATAAAAAATCAAGCGATTGCTCCAGCGCCGCATGCTCACACATTTAAGCATTATACCTTGACAATGCAGCATGTTCATTTATCATTATAAAAAACAATCAGTCGAGCATATGGAAAAAACACACACTGCTCCGTTTAAATATGTAGTCAAATCTGTGCTGTTAAGCGTTATCACCGTACCGCCGTGAAGTTATGCCAAACATTTTGTTTTATGTGGATATTGGAAAGCGAGTAAGAAAATATAAACAGTAAATGGCCTGCTATTTTGGCATTCAAATCACGAACACAGAAACATTTGATTTTGAACCCAACTTTGGTTTCAGTTTCGTTTTAGCCTAAAATAATTCGTTTTGGTTTGCCATTTATATAATGTTCTAACATTTTTAATTCTTGTTCTTTTCTAAATAGCCTTTGTTGTCTTAGATTTGTTGTGGAGTGAGGGGAAATAAAATAGCCTAGTTATGTTTACAGTGTTTATTATAATGTTTGTAATTCGTGTTGGGCTATTTCTGAAAGAAATAATACAAAATTATGCTCATAAGCGACTTGTGTTTCTCTCTCTCTCTCTCTCTCTCTCTCTCTCTCTCTAAAAACGTATATTTTTATACGAGTAGCTTATTTTAAACATTGCAGAAAACCTTTTAATATATTTTGATAAATTGCTGAAATCTTTTTAAATAAATAAGTAACTTTAATTTGATTGATTGTATTAATCGGTCAAAACATCCCTTCACATGATCCTTCAGAAGTCATTCTAATATACTGATTTATATTATTATTGATACTCAATTATTAAAAATGGTTCTTATTACTATCAATGTTGAAAACAGATTTTGCTACTTAATATTTTTGTGGAAACCACGATATATTGTTTTGTTCAGGATTTGATTATTTGATGAATAGAACAACATTTATTTGAAATATTACTATTTTGTAGCATTAAAAATGCCTTTACTGTATCTTTCAATGAATTCATTCATGCATCTATGCTGAATATAAGTATTACTATTATTTTGATGAAATCTTACTTACCCCAAGCTTTATAATCATGGCGTATTACAGTTTCCTCAAACATATAAAGCAGCAAAAACTGTTTTCAACATTAATAATAAATAAGAATGATTAACCATAAGAAATAATAAATCAGCATAATAAATCATTATTTCTGAAGAATCATGTGACACTGAAGACTGGAGTAATGATGCTGAAAATTCAGCTTTGATCAAAGGAATAAATGACATTTTAAAATATAAACCAGTTTTTTTTAATTGAAATAATATTATTTAAGTGTATTTTTGATCAAAAATCACATTTCCGAGATTGCATCTGTAATTATTCCAAACGTTTGGCCATTAAATCCAAACATAACATTAAACTATTCAGTTTTTTCTTATTATGCTCTAACAAACAAACAAAATAGTTACTATTTAACTAGTTTCAGGTATTTCAACATTTGAAATAATTCAATCAACCAAACGCAAATAATTCAAGTTTAGAAGAAAACTAGTCAAGGTTAATTTTGTTAGTCAATGTTTCATTTTTTTTATAAAACCCACAATAGTTTCTACCCTTAGTAAATCTAGCCAGTGTGTGTTCTGCACAACATAAATATAATAAACGCTATCAAAATACTAAGCAAAATGGTTTATTTTCATTTTCATGGGGAGTTGTGCATTTCAAGAAAAATATAATGACTTCTTCAGGAGAATACAGTAAGTCTCACCCTTGTGTAGTATCCTGGATACATTTTCTCAGTGACTGGCGCTGCGTAATCCAAAAGAATCTTGTGCCATTCTTTTTCGTAGCCCACCTGAGTCATGTGGATATCAATCGTTGGCACATTTTCATATCCACCTTGGATCCTAGTGTCCTAAAAGCAAAATCAATCAAAATCATGCTCAAGTAAATCATAAAGTAAGGTAAATAGCATTGGGATGATATAGTAAAACAACAACATACCACATTTCTGCCTCCTGACCACTGGCCAAAATGTTCCATCTCTTCGATGAGATGTTTGCAGGCCAGGTCGGTGAACACAGGGAACCAGTACACATCAGGGCACGGCTACACAGAGAATCACAAACAACTTAAATACAGCACACTGGACACACGTTTGGGGTCAGTGTGAGTTAGATTGGGGTCAGTGGGGGTTTAGACAAAATCCTGAATTAAACAGCCCAAACTCATAGATGAACATACAAATTAATGAAGACGGAGTTATGAGAACGAATATATATTTGTGCTTTTGTTATTTTTGTTACAAAACTATCACAAAATGAAGTATTATGGGGGTGATCAAGGTCCCCATAATACCCCAAGATCCCCCCCCGTGGCAGCACCCTCAGCACCCCTAGTTCCCACGGCTATGTACAAACACGTCTGTTTACTTAAGTAACAGATATGGGTGTCATGCCATAAAATATTTATAATACGACTGACTATTTAATGTTAATTTACTAAAAACATTGTAATTTACTAATTATAACACTTTCACTTTACAGAAAGAAAGCAAAGAACATTTTCAAGCGCTCTCAAAAGCTCCCATTATAATCACTGAAGCTGTTTACACTGTGAAATTAATATCTTACATCCGTACACACATCTGCACTGTGTTGTTTCTAATGAGAGAAGTCATCAGAGAGCAAGTGAAATCAGTGGCGTTTTAGCGATGACTCATCTGAACGCCTCTGATTGGTCAATGCATTCATAAGCTCAACAGAATCGTGTGTGATTGGTTATAATGTCTCTGGTTCAGCGCCAGCCAGTGAACACAGATTTGAATTTATCAGCTGATGATATGACTCACTGAATGATCTAATCACGCCGGTGTGATTGTGTGAAATATAAAAAAATATTATTCAGCTTTTTTTTGTGTCTTTTGGAAGCTGCATTCAAAATCCACTTGACTCATCAATCTGAGGGGCACGTGCCCCGTCGGTTTGAATGGACATGACGCCTCTGATCATACGCCTTGTTTGAAAACTCACCATTTCTATGAAACCATCGTTCAAAACTTTGGAATGATTCTCATGAATGTATCTTTCCTCCCATTCCTGTTACAGGGAATAATGAAAGAACAATAAAGCAAAAACTAACAGTAAACTAGCATTAAAGCAAGAATGTTTTGTATAATAGTCAATTAAATGTCGTTGTGATTTTATCTTACCACGGGATTTTCAAAGATCTGCCAGAGGTCATTGTGCAAGTGGTTTGTCTGGTAATTTTCAGTCGATAAAACTCGACCGTAAGTGTGCATATTTGTTACGAACATGAAGACACCCTAGGAACGAAATATAGATATCAAATCAGCAATCAGATGTAAGACATATTGTTTATTTCTTGAGTTTAATATCTGACCTTGTTTCGAACTTTGGAGCAGAAGGCCATATCGGGATCTAGCGTTGCGGATTGAAACAGGTCCGGCTCTTTGAGGTCAGTCCTCAGTGCTTCAGCTTTTATCAGGAATATGTGAGTGACGTATGGCACATTCCACAAACCCCTGAGGAGGCACCAGAGAACCGTCACGTTTGCCATTCGCCCAGGTTTGATCCATTTCAAAGACTGCTTCATATGTTTTTGAGCAGTGAAATATAATCTTCATGCTAGAGCTCCGTCCATCAAAACCACACTAACAGTCAAACGTTTTTGAACAGTAAGATTGTATATATGTATATATATATATATATATATATATATAATTATCTTCTGTTCACCAAGCCTGCATTTATCTGATCCAAAGCCGTGTGTCATTAATTATCTAGTTTTCCCCAGTGTTTATAAGTCCTGTGCTTCCCTGCCTCTGTGTCCGGTCTTATTCGTCATTCAGTGTTTGTCTTTCCTGTGCTCCTTGTTCCCTGAAGTTTTGTCATTAACAGATTTTAACATTAAACTCGTTGTCTCCTCGTTCCCTTGCTCCGACGTGAGTGTGACACTGTGCTAAAAGCTGAATTTTTAGCATCATTACTCCAGTCACTTGATCCTTCAGAAATCATTCTAATATTCTGATTTGCTGCTAAAAAACATGTATTATTATTATTATTATTATGTTTAAAACAGCTGAGTATAATCTCTTCAGGTTTATTTAATGAATAGAAAGTTTATCATCATGTTTATCATCAATTTTGATCAATTTAAAGCATCTTTGCTAAATAAAAGTATTAATTTCTATAACCCCCCCCCCAAATATATATATATATATATATATACTGAATCCAAGTTTTTGAATGATATAGTGTGTAATGTTACAAACGCTTTTTATTTCAGATAAATGCTGATCTTTGGATCGTTCTATTCATCAAAGAATCACGAAAAAATGTACTCACCTGTTTTAAATATTGATGATGATAATAATAATAATGTTTCTTGAACAGCAAATCCTCGTATTAGAATGATTTCTGAAGATCATGTGACACTAAAGACTGGAGTAATGATGCTGAAAACTCAGCTTTGATCACAGAAATAAATTAAATTAAAAAATATATTCAAATATAAATCTGTTATTTTAAATAGTACTTTTTTTTTTTTTTATGTGGATCAAATAAATGCAGGCTTGGTGAGCAGAAGAGAATCCTTTAAAAAAAACACAAAATCTTACTGTTCAAAAACGTTTGGCTGGTAGTGTATCTCTGTGGATTCTCATTCATATGACAGAACAAATGACACGAGCTAAACAGAAACTTACACGCGTTTCCCTTGAACTATGTCCACGTAATCCTCTGACCTGGCGTAGTACCCGTCTGCACTGAGAGCGCCCCAGAAGTTTGTCCACAGACGCCCGGGTTTGGTCAGCATTGGTGCAATGAAAGGCCTATGAACAACAAAGGTTATTACAATCAAATGATTAGAACAAAATAACAATGGCTTTAAAGTCATAATGAGGTAATCATATATAAAATTAATATTAAACTGAAAGTTATGTGAATCTGAAAAATCAGTATCAGAAATATCAATATCAGGACACTCCAGCCTTCAATGTCACACCATCCTTCAGAAATCATATAAATGTGCTGATTTTAATGCTCAAATGTAATCAATTATTACAGATGCTCAGTTATTTATAAAAGGTATTATTACTGTCAATGCTGAAATGTAATTTTTTTAAAACCTTACTCATCCCAAGCTTTTGAATGGTAGTCTTTCACAGTTAATGCAAAAATATGAATCAGCAAAAACAGTTTTCAACAGTAATACTAATAAGTGATGTTTACCAAAATAAGAATTGAGCAGCAAATCAGCATACTAGAATGATTTTTGAGCATCATGTGACACTGAAGACTGCAGTAATGATGCTGAAATTCATTAGAAAGTATTATAATTCATGTAAGCCATGTAATAAAACACATTCACATTTCTGCTTTTAAATCCTCCAGTTTGGCCCACAGGTTTCTATTTTAAGTGCATTACTGTGCGTGTAGTGTTAGTGCATGCTGTCCATACAGCTTTACTTGTTAAATATCTGTAATATTCCTTTAAGGCCCCTATATTTCAATAGAGGACAAAGAAAACATACTTGCCTTCATTTGTCAAGTTCATTCACTTACTTGTTGAGCTCAATAAGGATTCTAAGTGTGTCTTCATTCTTTAAAACCACATCCACGTCTACGCTGAAGAAGTATTCACAGTCAATGTTGTCCCGACACATATCGCTGCAGAAATAGAAATATAAAAAAAGAGATTAATGGAATATTTAAAGCACAGAGAAGCCTTTTGTGCAATGACAAACTCTATGCTGCTTGATATGGTCATTAAAGAATTACAATTACATTTTGTATAATAATAAATATTGAGAAGCCCACTCACAAGCCGATATTACGTGAGGTCACAGGGTCTATATCCTCCTCTGGTCCAATCAGCTTCACACCCTGGTATTCAGACTCGTGATACTCTAGAAAGGAGCGTACGTGGGGTTCGTGGTGTGGTTCCTGCAAAAGATATAAATCCAAAGTATTGTCCTTCATTATATGTACTGACTGAACATAACAAAACATCTATGAAGAATGACAATCATGAACAACGTAGACCCGATTCATTAATATACAAAAGATTCATGTGAAAAACTGCTGTTTAATGACATTCAATCTGATCTGATACGCCTTTAACAATAAAGACTCAGCTTATGAAAAGAATATCATGATACTCGACAGGCACAATGTATTTAACAGGACAGGACAGTCGTATCAGTTACAGATACTGATCTGATTCACATAACTCTAAGTTACATTTCATGTTCATTTTATAGAATTACCACATTACGCCTTTAAAAATAAACTCCAATAAGGACTAGAGTAACTTTAAGAGCTTATTTGTGAACACTTTACAATAAAGACCCATTTGTTAACGTTTGTAAATGCATTAGCTAACATGAACTAACAACCATTTTTAAAGCATTTATTCATCTGTTAATGTTAGTAGCAATATAAATGTTCATTGTTTATTCATTTTAGTTCACCGTAAATTAACTCATGTTAACAAATACAACTGTTGAGTTTAAGAATGTACTAGTAAATGTTGAAATTAATATAGACTAGTATTAATAAATAGTATTGTTCATTGTTAGTAACTTATTAGCTATGTTTCCATCCACCTATTTTATGCATGTTTTGGGATATCGCATAAAAGAAAACGGTGGATGGAAATGCCAAGATGCGCATTAATGCGCATAAAATTATGCACTCAACTAAGTAAGATACATTTCTTATCCAGCTAGAAAACATGCGCATTAACTACGATGGAAACACTTTTACCAAATAAATTCCTTAATGTGCATCAAGACATGTGACTTTGCGATGGGACAGCATAGCTGGACCAACTAACGGACCGATCTCATTGCACAGCATCTGAAATCAGCAAAGTGCTTCGTTATAATTAACTCCCCGAACTGCGTTCCTCTGAAAATAAGATAGCATGACCGTGTTTCGTCTATTGTATACAAAAATGATTATATACAGTGCCTTCTCCAAGTGCAGCAATGTTCATTTGTAAGTGCAATTTAATCAGGAAGTGACGATTTTGTTCTCTTCAACTCACTGGATGGAAACAGAGCTTTTATTTGCATATTTTTTAATGCGATATTCTAATTTTGCACATAAGTTTAATTCGTAACTTTGAATGGAAACAGCTATTGTAAAGTGTTACTGCTTAAGTGTTAAAAATGCATAGATTTATAGTTGGAACATAATACTTTACCTGATTATAGATGAATAATTGGAGCCGGTTTTTGGGGTATTTGAGGTTAAGTAAGCGCTCAAAGAAGACCGTGATAAAGGGTGTGGGCTGCTGGATGAAGATCCCGATGACCACCACAGGATATTCACTCTCCTGCAGACAAAAAAGACAAAGCTTCATTTCAGTTGAAATGCATATGTTTTAGCTGCTTATAGAAGTGTCTATGAATGCTGATGACTTAAACAGCGAAAATGTGCAGCTATTAGACTTTTATTCATTTACTTGATTCATTTGTGATATCTCTTTTTTATAAGAATATTTAACCATGAATTTGTACTGAACCCCTCACATAACATGCAGAATAAAAAAAATAGATATTATGGCCATGCATTAAGAATTTGTTCACACAACTTTTGTTTTGTTTGATTTACCTAAAACAAGGGGAATAATTAATAAGTCATAAGAGCTCATTCTTAATTTGTGGCCACATTATCTTTGTTTTCTCCCTTCATGTCATGTGTGGAGCGCTGTAAAAGGGGATTTGACTAAAGTTGTTTTTGTATAAAGCTATTCAATCTAAACACAAAAATTCCTTTATAAATGGTTTTCAGGATTGATTTAATGACAGTAAAAACATTGATGGTTATACTAATAAACGTAAGGCCCACCTGGAGTCCAGAAAGCGGTCGCAGATTCTCCTTACAAATTGTGCAGCCGGTCTCAAATGTCCACAGATTTGGGATATAGTTCCCGAGGTAGTTTATCTGAAGCTGAAAGAAACAGCATGCCATGAAAATGATTAAACTGAAGAAGATCTTGCTTTTACATGACAGTTATTTGGATCATAACAGCAAATGGTTTTACTTTGGTGGGTCCGTTGCCATGGATAATAACAGGCAGCGTGTCATAAAGCACATTTCTGGCTCGCACACGTCCATCTTCAAACTTCAGCACCACCTCGTCTGTTCATGCAATTAAAAAATGATTAGCATTAACATTCTGATTCAAATTCCACATAACCGTTGTTGTGCTTGAATGGTTGAACGGCCATAAGTGCCCCACTTATGAAGCATTTCCTCCATGAATGTTTGAAAGAATCTCTCTTGGGTATCTGTAATGGATACCTCTGATCTAGAAAGAGAAAGAAGCTTTTTGAAGCTAAACAGTGAACTTTTCAGATGACGAAGAACCAGGAAATCCATTCAATGGATGTTATATTAACTGAGGATGAATGAGGCATTCATATCAGCTACATTCTCACTAATGTTTCTTAATGTTCTTCTTCTTGCTTTCTTACTATAAGTTACTACATCAATATTAATATGCAATGCATTTAAAGTGTTTGTATCACTTTATCGTACAGTGTCCTTGTTTCACATTACTTGTACTTACTGATGCAATAACAGTAAATTATTGAATAATAAATCAAAACTTGAATCTTAACACTAACCTTTTAATAAGTACATGCTGTCAATTAATATCACTTTGTACTTCAGTGTACATCATGATTACACTGTAGCAACACAGCCTAAAATAAAGTTAAGCCATTTTTTTTCATCAAAATACACTTTGGGACCAGAAAAAAGCCAATTTTGACATACATTTCAAAGTGAATCTCAAGATTATAGTTGCTCAGGTCAAGTTAAACTGAATTACTGATCTTATATGAACTAGTAGTCTGCAAACCCTAGTTTACTTTATAGTTATTAATCTCTTACAAATGGCAGCATACCTAAATATTTATGTGCTATATTAACAAAATAAAGTGTTTTCTTGGACCCCAACTCCAGCTGCCGTGTGGCACATCTGGGCTGTAGTATCCCGCTGTGATGGTGTACATGTGCACAGGCACATCTCAGTCAGCTCGTTCACATTCCAGCCATAAATGCCATTACAGGCAACTGGGAAAGTCACTCTCCTCCCACAATCTGGCAGCAAGTCAAAACTACAGAGCACAGCTTTAAACTCAAATAAGAGCTTCAGTCCACGTGAAACCAATCAGCATTTGAGACCCTCAGCAAAGCATTGCATTAGCAATTCCTCATTACACTGAAAGGCCTCAGAAAGAGGAAACGTCCCAGCAGGCATCAGAGAGCAAGAAATGTACTGACGCTGCACTTCGTGGAGACCATAAAAGTGATGTTTTCTTCAGAGAGCTGATGCTAGTGAGAATTTTGCAGAAGCCTTCTTAAAGTTTAAATAGAGTTTATATTGGAGCTGTTCTCCAATTAAATCCTCTAACAGCTGTATTTCTAAAGCAAGCTGTATGGACACAAAACGATACACTTACCAAGAGCTCCGTGAAGATTCTGGAACAATCTGCACTTGTTGTCCAGAGTTATATTTATAGACTTCTAAAGAGGAAATGACAGGGAAGAAAACGTCAAAACGCAGCATAAACACGTTTAATATGTGTCATTACTGAAACTGTGAACTTAAATGTGCATTCTGAAAACAGAGCAATAAAGTTTTAGCAGACCACGCTATACACAAACACTCACTCTTTTCTCCGGGTTGATATAGATCTTGGTGAAATAGAGTTGGTCACTGTCACTTTCTGCTCCGGACCAGTCCGAAAGCATCTTTTTAAGGTTAGGTGCATAGCCAATGAAGCCTAGGGAGAACAAAAGATCTAACGTTACATATAAATAGACACAAAACCTATGATTATCTGGTTTAGATGTGTAATTGGATGATTTAAACTTATCTTCTCATTATTAGTCAAGAAAAGAAGGAAGAGAGTGGATTTTCAGAGAGACCACAGATGCAATAAAGACAGTAAAGTGTAGTGTTGGGATTATCTCACATCTGTCTGTTAGTCTCTGACTTCACTCTATAAGTGTTTATATGAGTGTTTCTGGAACATTCCGAGAGATTGTGAGAAAGGAAATTAAAACAGGAAGAAGCCTCAAGTGTCTTAGTGAAGCAGTTCTTTCTTGGAAAGGTTAACTCTCTACAAAGACTAGAATATACAAGGTTAAAAGAGATTTAGTGGGTGATACATGATATTATTAAATGCAACGAATTGCTTCCATTCTGTTCCATGCACCAATGCCTCCAAAACCTAAGCATTCGTCCACTCAGAGTATGACATTTTTGTATGCGTTTCTTCGGTTTATTTTCATATTCCTCATCCTTTCCTATCAAAATGCTTGCTACGATGCAAAAATGCAGAAAATCGAACCTGATCTGAAGTTTTTATGATGGACGAGAGTTTTGGAGGCAGTGTATAAACGTGATTGACACAACGCAAGGTCGTATTTATTTCTTAACGTGCTAACATTTCGGACTCGGACTTACACTAATAATTTCATAATCACTGAATTTAGGCCTTTGAAATAAAGAAAAACCCAACTATAGCACCTACTGTAATCAGAAAAGAAAAGTAGAATTGTATATACAGTATGTAGTTTGAATTGTAATGATTTTTTTTACTGTTGTATTACAATAATAAATGTGATCTTAATGGTCCTAAAAAGAGCCTCTTTGTATTGAAATAATATAAAATATGTTAATTTATGCTTTTGATTTTGTGGTGAAATATATGATGCATTCAAGTCATGTTGGAAAGATTGCATTTATGAGTTAAACACACATCAACAACATACTTATGATGTCATGTCATAATTATGAGTGGGAAACTCTTTATTTTCTTTGAGCTCCTGTTTCTGAGTTGGTTGTGTATTGACTGTAATTTTGTTTTAAATTTTTTTGTATTTCATTTACAATAAAACTAGCAAAATTGCATATAAAAAATATTATAGTATTGCACAATTATGATAGAATATATAATGGATAACCTTCATATATTGAATAAAAAAACATAAAAAGGCCAAAACACACTGATGCACATTCTTCATTCATCATTTTGCAGAATTAGAATAAAAAATATTGCTGTATTTGTTTGTAGAAAAGGACATTGACATCTTGTGCCAACTAAGGAGATTTAATGTTGACCGTCCCAGGAGAACTTGAACACACCAATAACTCATATCATATCACGTGTCATTTGTGTAAATAATGATTCATAACATTCATGAATTCAAATCCACACAGAGCTAATAGTACATCTAAACAGTAACAGAACAAGAGAGGAATACATGCCTCCTGCCCCAAGGAACCTCTTCCCTTCCCTGACATGAGGATGCTTGTCTTCCAGGTGACGGTCCGGCCAGATGAGCGTCTCGGCAGAGAACACAACTCTGTGTTTGGCCTGCTGAAACTTCTTCAGCAGCTCTTTCGGACCAGAAGAAAAGATCACGTCCATAGCTGTGGAAAGCCCAAGCATAAACCATCGCTGTCAATGATCAACACTGATTGCTGAGACAGTACAGACAAATAGCAGGTATAATGCAGGTATAATTATGATGGACATAACTACCTATCCACAAACAGAATGACTTTGTTCTCCTCCTGTATATTCTCCAGAGCAGACTTCAGCAGGCGCACTTTCTGCCCTCCACCTGGAGGAGACATGTAATCTCCACCTTTCCATGTTTCACCGCTTCCGAGAACCTAAAAACAGCAGAGGAATGTCACGCACCAGTCTGCAGATTACAGACCATGAACTCTGTTATATAGAGTGCTTCTAACAAAAACATCAAGGTCGTATTTAACCCTGAAATCAAGAAAAACATAAATAAGCCTAATTTTGGGATTTTAAGCATACATGGTATGTGACAGGATGATAGTTTAATAATGAAAATGACATATAATATATTTCTATAAATTTGAATAAATTTAAGGTAAAGTAGTAATAATTTGTGCTTTATGATTTAAATATGATTTATAGCAATGATGAAAATTATATCTTTGGCATGTTTAGTATACAGGATGATGATGCATCAACTAAGGTGTTATTACAGAAAAATGAAATACTAAATCTACTATTCTATTTAAAATTTTATTTTGACAATTTAGTCGAATAATTGAATAACTGATGACAGACGGAGCAAAAGCCAAGTAAAAACTATTCATCTGAAAGGTACATTTATGCTATACATACTGTATATGAATAATTACATATTTAATTACCCACGTTGTAATTGAAGATTAGTCATAAAAGCAACACTAAACTGAATGATTTTAATTATTTAGCGTATAAACCCATCATCCTATTAATTACAAAACGTATTAAAAATAATAACACTACCGACATGCCACTTTGGTCCTTCTGCGCTAGTTCTAGCGGCCTATCTTTCCTCAGGGGTCTAATTGTATTTTTTCACTTTTACTGCACAAATATACACAAATATAACACATTGATGTGTCCACAAATCCCTCATTAACAAATAGACACACACACACACACACAAACAAACGTTGACAGTCAACATAACCAATGTCACAGATTATTATTTTCCAGAGAAACAATAATTGATTAACCTCAAAACTGTTTTGACTAAATCTCACAAAAGTTTATATTCAGATGAGCTGTTAAAATGTAAAGATTAATCAAAACTGTTTAGATGAGATGTTGTGCTGCTGTACAGATAGAAAACCTTGCACTTTATTAACAAGCTCAGTGTTTATCTGTCCATTAACAAATTCGTTCATGACTATTTCAAAACAGTCTCTGCTGATAAAGTGCTTCACCTTGAAGGTGTAGTTGAAGTGTTTTGCGGATCTCAAGAAGCGTCTGAAGCCATCGGTCTCCTGCGTGGCCACAGTCAGCACCAGAAGATCTCCTGAGACAGAGAAAACACAAACCAGAGTTCCTCAAACCTCCAGGTCCTCTGTGCTGGACGAGCACATCCTAATGGATATATCCCACATCCACTGCTCTCTTCTGAGGAACAGATAGGAACTCCAAGCACAGCTGGAATATAACTTACTCTATACACGACCTAAACCTGGAGCATGAAAGCTCATTCTGCTGCGAAAGTGATACCTCTTTAGCTGATCTATCTTGTGTACAATGCATGATTTGTTTTCTTTGCATTCGGCATCCCAGGTTACTTTAAAAATATCTGCATAAGAGAAAACGAGCGTGTAGGTACAATGTAACAAATGTGTTTTGTTGCACTCACATTTCGCATTTGTACAGTTTGTACATTTACATTTTGGGAAATTCGCATTAAATCATGGTAACCACAAATGAACAATGGTTTTGCTACACTAACCATAGTTTAACCATGGTATTTGTAGTAAAACTGTGGTTATACAAATTGCAACCAATACACCAAAAAAACTAAGCAAAAAGAAACATGGTTACTACACCTTTACTACAATAAAAGCATGGTTGATTATCGTATGGGAAACCGCGCGAGCGTATCTGTGTGTGTGAAGGGGTCCACGTCAGCGGTGAGTCTGGCTAACTTTACCTCACGTCAGATTTGCAACGACCCCTTACAGTCAATCCTGGTGAAGTGAGTTAGGCTACCGTGTGTGTTGTCTTCTGTGATAAGCTGAGATCTTACCCTCGGGGATCAAGCCCTGCTGGTTACAGTCAAGCGGAGAAAAGGACGCAAACAAACTCGCGAGAACTATCAGGACTCCTCTCATTTTCTGACCCGTTATTCTTCAGACCTCCACAGTAAAACAGCGACTGGTGAAATAAGGCCTCGAGAGAAAGTTAGCTGTACATTCTCGAGCAAACACAGGCCTGCCCACTTCTGTTTTTCCCCTCCCCTCCTCTGGAAGATCCCTGACCACACCAGCTACAGAGGAGCACACAGTCCTTAAACCTTAACTTGCTCTGAGAAATCAATCAGAAAGTGTGTCTCAATTTTAAAGATAGCTGGGGGGAAATAAACAATAATAAAAAAAGATATTAATCATAATTACTTCAATTGATGTTTATCATTATAAGTTATAGTTTTCTCTTAAAAACAAGCAAAATATACATTTTGTTGAACACTTTTTGTCATCTTATGGAAGCTGTCACAAAGGAACTTGAAATTAAACACATTATTATAGGCTTTTCAGCAAAATTTAAAACAAGATCAGCAAACATAATTTAAAAAACACAATATTTGAATATTATATTAATATGATTACATTTTAATTGGTATAAATGTATAACATGTCAAACATATGAGAACTTGTCCAAATAAAAATAAAAAAGACATCTTGTGCCACCGTGGCATATTATGAACCTTTTTAATTATGAACATTTATAACCTTCCAGTTGAAATCTGTAATATGAATTTCAATGTTCAGTAATAATGAATAGGAAAATTAATTATGCCAGACTACCTAATAATAATAAATCCATTACCACATTTACAATAGGGTCAACAATATTTGTACAATATGAAATATAATAAGGTTGCAATTGCAGAGAATCTCATCTTCTTAGCTCAGGGAAGTTCTTATTATAATAATGATATTATAAGCATTCAGAAATAATTCGAATAAATTATGTGTATTTATCAAATGTCACAAAAAATTCGATAAACATAATCTAGAAAAGTATTGGTAAGCCTATCTAAAAAATAATGCAGCATGTTTATTATTTTCTTGTGCACATTACAAATAGGTTACACAACATAAGTAAATACTGCACACTTTCTTTTTTTTTAAATTATATTTTTTTCGGATACTGTTTTTCACACACACGCACACACACACGCGCACGCACGCACGCACACACACACACACACACACACACACAGTTCTAAAAACAGCAAGGCAGCAGTCATCACTAGGTGCCGTAAAGCCGTTTCAAACTTGCCAGGTCAGTCTTACATACTGGTCCAGGATCAGTTTTGTCTCCCATTAATACGTTAAAATGACGTCAGACATGCTGCTAAGGGCTGATCCTAGAACACCTCTTAGTCCAGCTTGAACTACGACAGGTCTTGGACTACGACACTTCCGGTATTTTTACGGCAGCCTGCTGGTTTCCTTCCACAAACAGAGTTGTCAGTTGGCTGAGGGGTGACATGTACACACATCAAATAAAACAAACAAACGACGTCGACATAACGTAACTCAACTCTAGCAGAAACGCGCGATTTCGAGACGCAAACATTGCTTCGAGGCGACAAAGTAAACGCCAAATGGGTGAGCAGAAATGTTTTGACTAACGTAACGTTAGTCAGCTGACTAAGTTAGCCTGATAACAGCAACTACAGCACTACAATCAATGCCAACTCTCTGCAGATACAAGTGGCTCGTTTAACAAATGTTGGGAGTTGTTTGGGCACGTGTTTGCCTCGTTAATGAGGAAGTACGTTAGGGTTTTCCACAACTCTGTGACTGGAGATATTACTTCAAACGTGTTTTGCGCGTGTTGCTCTTCAAGTTAAGCTTAATAAGTCAATACTACTATGCTTGTCAGAGCCGTTTGCCACTCCCAGCTTTTACTGCTGTCAGGAAGTCACTGATCACCCTCGACTGAGGAATACAGCACTCGTTTATGTTCAGTCCATCAAAGAGCATTTGGAGCAAAAGGCAGATCATGTGGCTTCAGCAGAGATTAAAGGGACTGCCTGGTTTGCTCTCGAGCAGCTGGGCCCGCCGTGTCTTGGTTGGGTTACTGCTCTTCCTCATCTTCTACTGGTACTTGAGTTCAGACGGGCTCCTGAAGGCTCTGAGCATGTCCAGGGACTCTGGAGGAGCTGCGGGGGGTTGTTTGCAGAATGATCTTCACAGGTGGGTGTCGTTGGTGGACCGAGGGGAGGGAGTGGTTCTCAACCCCCAGACCAAAGAAACAGTCCCATTTGTGGTCGGCAATGGACATTTTCTGGTGGATGTGGACTCTAACAAACTCTGGGTTGCTTCATCTTCACAGCCTGGATCCGCACCAGTTCACCAAACAGACTATGGGCCGGTAGTGCGGTTGCAGATCCCGGGAACACTCTCAGAAGCCCGGGGAATGATGCTGTGGTACAGAAAAGGCTCTGTTTTTTCCACCAGGTGCATCCTGACAGCTGCTTCTCAGTCCTCTCGCGACTGTGTCGTCATACGAGAGGAATTTGTTGCGCATCGCAGCCGACCCAATGTTTATCTTCAGAGGATTCATGTATCAAACCCCACAGACCACCAGGTTTCCATTGATCTGGTTTCGATTGAGTCTCTGTCGTTTAGGAGCACCGTGGAGAAGATGGAGGAAAAGGAGTTTGTGCTCTCCTTGGGCCGGGTGCTCACGGAAAAGAAGGACACCGTGTTGGTGGTGGTGGGCACAAAGAAGCTGAGCACCAAGATCCAGGTTTCTGCTAAATCTGAATACTCAGAAAACCTGGTGAGCGTGATTCACACCTCAGAGCCCACAGAGAGCGGAAAACTGGACGAGACCCTCGGCAAACTGAGAGAAGGAGTCAAGAGAGAGATGGTGGATGTCCTCAGAGCCAATGTGGAAGAATTAACGCAAGAGCATCAGCAAGCATGGGCGGATCTCTTCATACCTGGCAAGTTGATAAAGCAGTCCGACATAATTGTTATTCACTTAAAATAAATATCAGTATATACCTTTCAGGTTCTTTATATGGACCTCAAAAATGTACTTTGTACAGTTCTGAATTAAAGGGATAGCCTAATTCTTGCAAAAAATTTAAGTGGTCATGTACTCGAACCTCATATTGTTCCAAACCGGTAAGAGCTTCTTTCTTCTGTTGAACACAAAAGTAGATATTTTGAAAAATGTTGGTAACCAAACAGTTGCTGGTAGCCATTGACTTCCACAGTATTAGTGTTTTTATTTAAATTTTTTTCTCCATACTATGAAAGTCAATGGCTACCAGCTATTGTTTGGCTACCAACATTCTTCAAAAGCTCGTACAGGTTTGGAATTATTATTTTTAGCTGAGCTATCCCTTTAATAAATCTTAGGGGTCATATCAAGACATATCAAAGGGTTCAGTGTGTTATGAAAACAAACAGTACATTTTAATTTTACCTCAACTTTATTTCCCCCTGGAGAAAAAGGAAAGAAAGAAAGAAGAGAACTGACTCTGAAATTTTCGCATATATAAAAAAATAAATATGACCTAACGTTGTCAATCATGTTTATACTGCCTCCAAAACTTTCATCCATCGTCCAGCATTTTGATAGGAAAAGATTAGGGAATACAAAAAAACGGATAAACGCACACTAAAATGTCAAACTCTGTGTGCAATGACCTTAAGACTGGTCAAAATGTTTAAAATTTGGTTAGTCTAATGAATACAAAATATAAGACTGATAACCCTTTAATTAACTGCTAGCTTGTAAAACTAGTACTACGTTTATGCAAGTGCCTCCCGATTTCATAGACAGGGCTTAGATTAAACCAGGATTAGGCCGTAGTTCAATTAGGACATTTAAGTAGTTTTTATAAACATACCTAACCGTAGAAAAAAAAACATTGCTGGTCTGCATCTTGAGGCAAAACAATGGCACTGATATATTTTAAGATCAGTCAGTGCAAATTTCCTTCAGTTGAAACAGCTCAGAAATGCATTTTACTCTGGGACTAGTCTTAAGCCTTGTCTGAAACCGGGGGTATGAAAACTGCCACTAGCCAAATATGAGTATTGTGTGTCATGTAAATGGGGGTGTGCACAAAACCAAAAGGAGGTTTTTGCAGTTATGACAGAAAAAAATATTTTGGGTTCCCCAAAGAACCTTTCGGTGAGCAATTCTTAAAATAACCTTTTTTTTCTGTGCAAAGTAAATTTTAAACATCTAAAAAGCATTTTTTTTCACTATATAGAACCTTTTGTGCAACTGAAAGATTCCATGGATTTTAAAGGTTCTTTATAGAAGAAAAATCTCAGCCTGTCTCAGATTGGCCTTTGACAGTAAAAGCTGCTGATTAGAAACAACAAGTTATGAAAAACTGATGAGCTCTGAGATGCAAATCTGAGCTTCATTTTGTCCCGTCGCTCAAATGCTACAGTAAACGAGTAAGAGCTCTTCATACTTGCACAATTATGTGAGCTGATTTTTGTTTTATGTGCCAGCTCTTCATGGGAATGCCCTTTGATGCTATTCACTTTATAAGCGCATTCATAATACGGAAGTAGGTTCACTTCAGTTATGAGATTTGCATTATTCAAAATATATTTCCTTGTTATAACTTTCAAACAAATAAACACACACCCTTCAAAAACACCTGGCTGGTTGTAGGACACAGCTAACAGTACAGATAAGAAAAGAATACCACTATTAAAAAGTAATTCATTGACAAAGCAAAGTTTTGTGTCATATTCTACATCTCTTCTGCAAGTCTCTTTTGGCATTCTTTATTTAATTTTAGTTTTGTCAAAATCAAGTAGGACAGATGACCTAGAACAGCAACTTTAATCAAAATGAGATTTGAGTGAACTTACTGTACAAGGCCAGGGACAGTTTACATGTCAAGACCAATCTGGAACAAATACTGTACCACTTTACACAATAACTGTTTGTTTTACTTTTAAGGACAGTTTTTGGAATATATTATGAACACAAACAGGCTCAAGTTTTACAGCTTAAAATAATGCTTAGTTCATGAGGGTTTGATCTGAATCTGAAATGTGTGTGTAAACGTTTCACTCGTGCCTTCAAGTCTTTAAAAAGAGGTCAGAGTCCATTTACAAGGCCAGAGACAGTGTAAAAGCAACTGTGTTGCCAAAAATGAATACATAAGTAAATAAGAGTGCTGTCAAACAATTAATCGCATCCAAAATATATATTTTTTTACATAATATATGTGTGCACTGTTTATATTTATTATGTGTATATAGATACAAACACATACATGTAATTCAAGTAAAAGTAATTAAGTAATTTAATAAAAATATGGTATGTTTATATATTAAATATATTTATATATAATATAATAATATAAATGTCAACATGCAAAATGTACATAGCCTATATTATTTATTATTGCATTTGTTTGCTTTGTGCACACATACTGTATTTTGATGCAGCTAAATTCTCAATAAAACAGTTTTCACTTATATTTGACTGTTTCTGTTGTCAGAAGACGGAATGAATATGAAATAGTGACTGAAACGCGATTCATTGACTAAATAACCAGCTCTCCCTTCCAAGATGTTAATCTGCACAAAAATCCTGATAATCGAGCCGTTGTCTTATGAAATTAAATACTCATTAAATAATGACAATAGCTGTGCTGTGATTTCAGCTATACTTGCATGTAAAATTAGAGAAGCAAGCAACAAAATATCTGTTTTTAACTCAATTAAAGCGCTGCTCTTCTCTGCTGCGCGCTGAACAGAAACTGAGCAGACGCAGAGAGAGAGAGAGGTGTGTGTGTGCGCGCACTGTGAAACAAGACCTTGTGCTCGGTTGTCAGTACCGGCAATTCTCTGAGACTAAATAAGGTTTGGGCGCTTTTTTGAAGGGAAAAAAGTAACTGAAGGGGTCTGTAATATTGCAAATAGAAAATACGCGCTGCGTTAATCATGCGTTAATAAAATTAGTGCTGTTAAAATGAATTTGCCTTAACACGTTATTAACTTTGACAGCATTCAAATGTATATATAAATATTTTCATGTGTTTGTATTTATATATACATAATAAATATATACAGAACACACACATGTATTATGTAAACAAAGCAGCCATATCACCCTGCAGCCCAAGACCGGTTGCCCACTGAAGCTAAGCAGGGTTGAGCTGGTCAGTACCTGGATGGGAGACCTCCTGGGAAAAACTAGGTTGTTGCTGGAAGAGGTGTTAGTGAGACCAGCAGGGGGTGCTCACCGTGTGCTCTGTGTGGGTCCTAACACCCAAGTAAAGCACCGTCTTTCAGATGAGATGTTAAACCGAGGTCCCAAAGCTTTTATTTTGGATGTGATTAATTGCGATTAATCGTTTGACAGCACTAGTAACTATTAACAATTTTTTGCACAAATATATTAAAAAAAATTGTTGGTGTACTGGGAAAAAGTATTATATGACTCCTTTAAGATGTCTATTCATGTGTTCACTTGCTTTAAGAACCTAAAAGGAAATGTTTCATAGTTTGTTTGTTTTTTCTGCTATACAGGTGTGGAAATTAGAAAGATTACAGACGCCCATACTCCGTCCAGTCGTACAGTCAACAACACGCTATACTACATTCTGTCGACCTCCACAGCGCCCCTCCTGGATCAGAGTCTGACCACAGAAGAGCACGAACGCCTGGAGTCCAGTCTGAACTACGCCGACCACTGCTTCAGCGGCCACGCCACCATGCACGCTGAGAACCTGTGGCCGGAGCGCCTGACCAACGTGGCCCAGATCCTGCAGCTGGTGAATCTCTGGAACCTGACCTTCCAGAAGAGAGGATGCAAGGTCCTTGTGGCGGCAGGCACTCACGGCATGATGCAAGGCATGGTGCTGAGTTTCGGCGGTCTGCAGTTCACCGAAAACCACCTTCAGTTCCAGGCCGACCCGGATGTTCTTCACAACAGCTACTCTTTGAGGGGCATCCATTACAATAAAGACCTTATCAACTTGGCTGTGCTGCAGGACGCCGAAGGCAAGCCCTTTCTACACGTGTCCGTCAAGCCTCAGGAGAAACCCGTGAAGCTGTACGCCTGCGAGGCCGGCTGCATGAACGAGCCCGTGGAGCTGACCTCGGAGCTGCGTGGCCACATGTTTCCGGTGATGGTGACCCAGCCCATCACGCCTCTGCTGTACATCTCCACTGATCTGACTCACCTGCAAGACCTGAGACACACCATGCACGTCAAGACCATCTTGGCTCACGAGGACCACATGGCCAAGCAGTACCCAGGCCTGCCTTTCCTCTTCTGGTTCAGCGTGGCGTCCCTCATCACGCTTTTCCACCTCTTCCTCTTCAAACTCATCTACAACGAGTACTGTGGGCCTGGAGCCAAGCCGCTCTTCAGGACCAAGGTATAGCCGAAGACACTTGAAGACATGCCGTTTTTGGGGGTGGGAACTGTGGTGTGTGTGTGAATCTCCTCTCCCTTTTTCTTCTTGCTCTCATTCTGCGCAACTCTCAAAATCTGCCTTGCAATATATTTTTACCTCTGGAAACTAATTGACGATAATTGGTTTGGGTAACCCATCAAGCTGCTGTAATTGGAGGGTCGGGCTTGCTGGAAATAGTTCAGTTTGGGTGTTCTCTCTCTATGAACCTCTTAATGAACTGAAAGCACCAGTTCTCTAAAGACACTATTCAGACAGCGCCATGTTTTTTTGCTTGTTTTTTTCTGCAGTCTGACACAATTAGAACTGATTTGTGTCCAAAAACGTTAAGAATAAATATTTATTTAGTTTTATATGAAATGCTGTTCCGCTTAGCAGAATATCCATTTGCTAATTATGTTTGAAGGACAGTTTTTTGAATGTAATTATTCTCATGACTTTCCACAGACTTTCCCATCTTTTATATGTAGTTTTAACTCAAGAAAATCTGTCATTCTGTCTAGAGTATTTAATTCAGTTTTTAATTGAATTTGATCTGAAATGTGTGTGTAAACTTCTCACTGGTGCCTTCAAGTCTTTCTTCTTCCAAGTTGGTTTAAGGGGTTTTGTTTCTCTGAAATGTGCTTGCTGCTAAGTCTTTTTGTTTGTTTACAATCTGGGGGTCTTACGCAGGGGTCTCGTATTTCATCTAAATGTGCTTTAAGTTTGATTATCTTGTTGGTTTGGTGAGGTGAAACTTCAATTTCAATTTGCACCCAAATACATCCTTTTTTTTCACTGGTCACATTCATCCTCCATACAGTCATGTATGTCAGTACAGTGACATTTTTGATAAGTTAACATAAACTTCAAACATAAGGTAAGCAGATTTGAATAAACCTCACAAAACCTATCAAGAACAAGTTTGTTTTGCCACAAAATCACAAGAAGAAAATTACATTTTGCATTAAAATGAAGCCTTTTTAAAGGCCATCAGGATTATTTTAATGACAATTAAACCTTTACAATAAAATGTATTATATTATAAATGTAATTACAGTATTTTTTACTGTAATGCAATAAAAGATATACAGCACTGAGCAACTAATAAGATTCACAACTGACAATAATAGGAATTACAAAACAATTTCACAAAATGCTTCAGAATTACAAAAAGGCTTCATTTAATGTGCACAATATTTCTTTTTATAAATATAAATGTCCCCATGCAGACATTATTTCCTAAGATTCAAACAGTCTAAACAGGTTATATGAAAGAACATAAGTGTGCCTGACATTTAATCAACTGAATGAATGGTGTCGGTTCACTGTTTAGAGCACAGAATGAGATGGGGCAGTTGAGAAGGCACTACTTGCTTATTAAACATGTATTAATCTTGGAATTTATTAATTAGGCAAATACAGTCTGGTGTGTAATTCATATCACCGCTGCTTATGCACTGATATCATACACCCTGAGCTGTACTCCGTTAGATCTCTGCCAAAATTTACACAAGCTCACAGAAAAAGCACATTTTTTTCCATTTATTATTTACTTGTTGTTAATGTGAATATTCTGCATTGTTTGCCATGTGGGTCTCAAAGTTTCTTCCCATGTTGGAGTGATCGAGTTGATCTTTTGCATTTGTTTGAATTCTGCTGTTTTTATTAAATTAACAAAGTTATTTTTATTGTGACATTAATTCACATTGATTTTTAAAGATCTACTTAATCTGGGGTCATACAGTAAAACCTGTATTGCTCCTTGGTGGTGTGAAATGAGTACATCATATGAGTTGCCTTAAAATGTATCTAAGGCATCTTTACTGTGCCAAGTTAAGGCTGCTCTGTGCCTGCTTAAAAACAATGTGTAAATGTGCAATGCCCTGCAATTACAGCTCTAGTGTCAAAGCATACGGTTGTAATTGCTGTGGAAATGTTTATGCCACCTCTTAAACAGTCTGTGTAAAGACACCTAAATGCCACTTCAGAAGCACTTCTGTGCCACCTTTGCAATGGAAATCTCTCACTAGTGTGTGTAACACACCTTTTTTTATTAGTGGGTGCTATAAATGACATGTTTTGGGGTTAAAAAGGCAACTCAAATTAGTAATATCTTTTCCCAAAGAGAGCATGTGTTAACATTTTACTCTATTTTTGATTGAACTCAATCATTGCTACATTTCACACGTCGGACACTATTGGTGTCAATCCTAGTGCCCATGCACTATTTATTTGTCTATATTTTACAATTAGCTTAGACTCATACTAAGTGCCAATAAGTAACAGATGCACTGAATGGAGTAAATTCAACAAGAGTAAAATGCTATGAAATAATAAATACTAGTAAAATAGTAAATCCTTTCCATTCATATCCCTTGATGTGTTTTTAAATCCACAATTTTTTTACAAAGAAAGCATAACACATTTTTTTTCTACCATAAATATGCATATTCACCCTTTATTTGTTATTTCAACAGGATGATATTTCTCTCTGATGCCTTATCCAGTATGCAGAAACATTAAATATGGCTTATCTCTGGATGTCCTCTCAGGCTCTGGAGACGTACCGGTGTATTTAAGACATGTTTTCCATTGTTGCTGTGTGAATTTAATTATGAACATTATCTGATTTCTGTCCAGGATTATGTAAGTTGTTCAGGTTAAAATATGAAGACTATTTAAAGGTGCCTAGTCATGTGCAAATTAGTGATAAAATATCAATAATTATGAAGGATTCAAACAAGACCTTTATTATTCTAGCTTATAAACAAGCGCAATAATACAATCTTAATGGAAATCAAATATGCAGCTCCTAAACACTGATTTTATGTGAATGAAGAAAAAAATCTTATGAAATGTAAGTAGCGACAGAGCTTTTCTTCTGTATTGTGATGAACGTCTGAGTGTAACCGATCATTTAAAGAACAACGTAAGGCGTGGATTGGGGATAAATGAGTGGAGAAGTCAGGCATATGTCACCTTATTTTCACTACAATAATGACATTTTGATGAGGTCAAACAAATCAGATACACGGATGATAATCAGCGGAATGAATCTACTTCAGTAGAAAAACTGACCCTTATTAAAACAACTGGGAAGAGGGAATATTGTATGTATTTATATGAAAAATCAGCATTGAACATCATAGATTCACGTTTGTTTACTGTATACTTAATCACATGGAAAATAGAAGATAAAACAGCATGTCATTGTTATAATGACAGTTTCAGACCACAACTGTTACATGCAGATGATAACCGCATGTCTATTATTAATGTCCCATCGTGTTTCAAAGAAAATAAAAGTCTTAGACTTCATTAGATTGTCATCCAGCTGATGATTTATTACAAGAGTCTCTACTCAGAGATGCTATGGTTATGAGAAAATGAACCACTGGGCTTCCCCAACTAGTCACAGGCTGCATTGCACAACAAACTGGCCTTGTAGCCTCGCCAAACTGCTGTTCCACAGGTTTTAGATGATCGGCCAGCTGGTCTCCCAGAATGAGGACCCAAAACCAGTCAACAGACCAGGGGTGCGTTTCCCAAAAAGCATCGTGGTAAGTTCCATTGAACTCTATTAGTAACGACGGCGACCATGGTTGCTTTTGGAAAACGCACCCCAGGCTGGGACCAACCAAAAGCTGAATGAGAGAGAACTTCAAATAGAGGATGTTTAAAGTTACATGGGAAAAAAAGTACTTTTATCATTTCTTCAAACCCTGGACTGCATGGTATACACCACTGATCTGTAATAGAGTCATTATATATAGATCAGTGGTATATATACACACAGAGATGACCTAGATCATTCAAAAAATGTATTTGACGCCAATATGTCAAAGTGCTGGTTGTAAAAAAGTGATTTCCAATGATTACAAAAGTGCACAATCATTGCAAAAGTTGTAGGAGTGAAATGTTTTATAGTCTTGAGATGCTGGAGGTCCAGATAACAACATTTCTCAAAGACGGTTTGTATAGGTGTGATGGAGTAAAGAAGACCTCACTCAAATCCATCTTTGTCATCGTCTTCATCACTGGAATGAAGACTGTCCTCCAGACTGAGGATTGTCAACATCGCCTCCCTCAATAAGTGTCTTATCTCGTAGGAGCCTTGAGCTTGTATTGAACAGGTACAGTGAACATGGTTCTTGGCTCCACATGCTGTTACTGTAAATGTTTGTTCATTAAATTAACCAGTCAAGAAAGCGACATCACTTTGTGGACATTTCTTAATCCATTCTATGAGTCAAAATCAACAACTTAGCACCCTGCCATGGCTTATAGAAAAGCCATAGGCCTACATACCATTACTTCTTTATTTGGCTTCTGCAAATTAAGAAAAATGAATTTTCTGTTTACAGTGTTTACTTCTGATTTAAACGAGCAAAGATTTAAGTTCAGCACAAAGAGTATTATTTGATATTAAATGGTGCATCCTGGTTCTGTACTAAATAGTCAAAATTACAGTGTCCCAAATCTTCGTATAATGAAATAGGGACACTGTAATTTTGACTATTTAGTGTCCCAAATCTTCGTATAATGAAATGGGGATCCTACCCGGCTGGCTTACTATTTCCGGAGCATATCCTCCACAAACCTCCATACATGGCAGATATGTGAGACGAACAATTAAGTGGAGACTTTTATATAAAGGGGTTTGAGTGATCGAATATGTAACCTGGTGGAATTTTTCTTCTTTTTAATAAAATAGAGTTAATTAATAATCGAATATGTAACCTGATTGAAACATGAGTCAATAAGTTCCGACATTCTAAATTAAACAGCCGATCAGAAAAGTCGTACTGCATCACTGCAGCTGTTCCGTTGACATAGGCACACTAACAGTCAGTTTTCAGTGCATATTTTTTAAGGCTATTTGAACATTAATATGTATATATATATATATGTACTGTTTTTATTGTTTGTGTGATTGTGTGTGATCTGTATTATACTACTTGCTGCAAAACGAATTGCCCCACTGGGGACAAATAAAGTAATTTGAACTTGAACTTGAATATATATATATATATTTCAACGCGGAAATAAGCCGTTTTATGTGAATGTGTGAGACTTCCGGTTCCGAGAAGAACAACAACGTGCAGTAAACGGTAAAAGTGTTTGTATTACAAACCAGTGTGTTCATAATTCAAATAATAAGGTAAGACACCAATTTGCAATATCAAGCAGCAAAACGGTCAAAGGAGCTGGGTGATGTGTTAAAACTGTTAACTCTTTACGGACTATTTAATCTTCACAAATATAAAGTAACTAATTGTATGCCCGATTTTTTGTATTGATTTGAAATTATTTTATGAATCTCTCTGCTCATCACTAAAGAAAGCTGCTAAAACAACCGTATTGATGGAAAAAATGACTTTGTGTGACTGTATCCTCTGTGAATGTTATCTGTTTAATAAAAAATAAAGATGGTCACTGTTCAACAGTACGTGTTCAGTCCAGTAGGTGGGACTGCAGGCTTCAATAAACCCTGATAACTGATTAGGTAATAACAAAGATGTTGAGCCAAATTGAAAACCTGTTCAATTCTAAGTTCTTAATTACTGTGCACTCTTTGCAATATGACCTTGTAAATGTATATTTTAAGGTACAATTCAATATAGTGCAATAAATGAAGGATATTGAAGTTATTAATGTGTCTTTGTTTCCAACCCCAGCAAACCCCCTTCCCGGTCTCCTCTTTCTAAAAGCTGCTGTATCTAAACAGTTCTAGATGACTGACCTGTGGTTTGGTACAGCTTTCTACACAACACCCCCAACAAAAAAAAAACTTGGAGCCGGAACTGGATTGATTTGTTGAGTACTTTGTTGTTGTATTATTTAGTTTAATGAGTTATTTAGTGGTCCACATGGATTTACATTTTCAAAAATGTATGGGAAGTATATTACTCTGAAACCCCATACAGTTTATTATCTCCCCCTTATTTACAAGCCCTTATGTGTTGTATACAGGTCAAACATAGATAGGCTATCTGATTGCAAAAATACTAATAGTCTGATAAACCATTTAATTAGAGTTTAATAATCATATCCAATTGGACTTGACTGATGACTGCTTTGACTGTTTAGGATTTTTACTACTACTGTCCACATGAAAATGTATGTATAACCCACACCCCCTTCTCAAAAAAAAACATAATAGTAAATAAATAAAATATATACACTTACTGGCCACTTTATTAGGTACACCTTGATAGAACTGGGTTGGCACCCTTTTGCCTTCAGAACTGCTTTAATTCTTCATTAATTAAAAGGGGGTCAAACCCGGTACTGGCAAGGTGTACCTAATAAAGTGGCCAGTGAGTGTGTGTATATTAGTGCTGGGCCGTTATCGGCGTTAACGTGCTGCGTTAACGTGAGACTCTTATCGGCGATAAAAAAAAATATCGCCGTTAATCTATTCTCAAAGTTGGGTTGGGAGCTGGGTCTATACTACGCACGCTATGATGACTTTCACCCTGATATTTTAGCGCGGATGTATACCTAGCCGAATTGCACTGTAGGGGGCGAGAACGAGTCTTCGAACTAGAGGCTCGCAGTCCGTGATGGACAGATTGTTAACGGCTGGTCTATGTGGATAGAGGTCTGCTACCCGACCCGAACCCGCGGGTCCCGAAATACTTTCGGGCTTCGGGTTACTGTTTAAAGGATAGCTTCGGGCTCGGGTCGGGTTTGTAGCTAAACCAAAACTATATGCAGAGGCTTCGCTGCTTTAGAGGCACGCACGCACACACATATCAGAGATCGCGCACAAACAGCACGGAAGCTTTTATTAGTAAAATAGCTTCGACAGGCTACTGACTCGCAAGTCACAACATTATATTTATCTGCAATGAGGCGGCAAAATCGCTGTTTTTGAAGTAACTAAGCCTCATTGCTTGTAGAGAAAGACGCGCAGACGCAGGTTCACATGCACGCGCAACTTTCCTTGCTCGCTCGGTCTCTCTCTCTCTCTCTCAAATAAATGATTAATACATTCAAATAAATACAATCTTATTTAAGAGCTTATGTCTGATTTAAAGTAGACAGAATGCTAACGAGCCTTAACTGACAAAAAATGACCATAATTTGCACGGTCATCATCTTCTTATCCAAACAAAATTCAGAAACTCGGCAGAATGTAGCCTATGACCCGTTCTCAAAGACTTACTTTTAGTCATTATTTGGGTAGCACGCATATTCTGAATGCCTTCGGCAGAATTCAAATGAGCCATTTTAATCTAGATTAATCTAGATTAATTCCAAAATTAATCTAGATTAAAAAAAATTAATCTATGCCCACCTCTAGTGTATATATATATATATATATATTGTCCAGAACTCCACCGACTACCCCTGTTACAGTAGAGTGAAAATTGTCCAAATGCAAGTAGAACACAATTGCAATATAATTTAGTGAAAAACAGTAAAAGGACATTCCCAGAAGCATGACACATCACTAATGATTTTATTTTATATTATTTTTTATTTCAAATATTATTATGTTCTGTTCTGTAGTTAATTATAAAGAAATAATTGGTTATAATGATAAACAAATTTGTTGCTCCTTTTGCAACGTGCATGTAAGCTGTGCTTGAACCTGTAATTGCACCTTGGATCTATATAGTTATAAATAAATATATAATTATAAATATGTTTAAATAAATAAATATATATATGCAGTATATATATTTCTCCTTTTGCAAAGTGCATGTAAGCTGTGCTTGGAACTATATAATAGTTAATTCTATATAAATATATAATTGCATATATATATTTTAAAAATAAGAATTTTTTTCTTCTTGTACATACAAGTTGTGCAATACATACACTTTTTTTTGCATAACTCATGACTTATACATGCATTTTATATCATTTTCTACCTTATCTCTTCCACACATCGCTTCTGTTTTTGGTTTTACGTTCAGGATCAACGTTGGAACCAGTCATGGCAGAGGATCATTTCCAAAGCAATCCGCTTGTCTGGATCTCGTTCCATGCAGGAACAGATCAGATCTATGCACTCTGTGTAGGAAGAAGAGAGAGACATCGGATTATTATGGTAAACTTCATACTTGCTATAACAACCGATTACATTATTTTAAGCAGTAATACAAGTTCCTGTATAATCTGTCCACAGTCTCTCACCTTTAGAAAGTCCTTCTGTGTACCAGGTCCTGTCAAAGATCTTCTGGAGCTGATGGCCTGGGAACTTCCCACACACCATCCTGTACAACAGAATGCCTAAAGAGTACACTGTTGTGGGCTTAGCGTGGTAGCTTCCAGTACGGATCTCAGGGGGACCGTAAACTTTCGTTCCACTGAATGCCGAATAGGCAGACCTCTTCAAGCGTGTACCACAGCCGAAGTCTATTAACTTGACCTGCAAGGTGTTTTTGTTTATGAGCAGGTTTTCCAGCTTGATGTCTCTGTGGAAGACTCCGCTTTGGCAGCATATTATTGCAGCAATGACAACCTGCTGCATCACAACCTGTGCTGACGGTTCCCTGATGCGGTCATTGTGTCGCATTAGAAACTGCTGCATGTCTTCACATGGTGTGGGCCGCTCTAAGACCAGTATGTATTCTTCTGGTGTCTCATACCAGTCCAGCAGCTGTATTATTTGAGGAACTCTGGGGCCTTTGTTTATAAGAATCATCATAGCGATCTCTGCTGGCAAGGCTTTGGAGAATCGATCCTGCAGGAGAGAGAAGATAATTATTTCCTGCATTCGTGTAAATAGATTTGAGGACTAGTGAATTAAACAAAATCAGAAACAGTATCTGAGAGTGAGAAAGCAAATACAAGGCTAGAATCAACATACACGTACAGTCTTGATTTTTCGCATGCTTTCCCTTTTGTCCACAACTTTGAGTGCCACCTGTTCACAAAGAGAAACAATTATTTATGTTTGTGTGATAATGCGGTATAACTAATTATCTGTGCAGAGATAACAGAACCTTGATGTATTTTTCATGAATTTATATTCCAAGAGAATACAAAGTATTGTGTTTGCAAGTAAAGAAACAAACCTTTTTTGAATCGGACAAACGGATCCCTTCAAAGACGTCTCCAAATGATCCATGACCCAGCATTAAACCAGTTTTATAATGCTGAAAGATGTCACCTGTTAGGGAGAGAAGGTACATGGTACATTTACAACATAAACCATCAAAATATCTGATTAAATACCACTTTATAATGGACAGATTATTGTGATCCCCAGTCCACATTTTCATTAGAACAAGAAAACATGTTCAGATTTGTCAGTGAAAATCTTTATGATCGTTTTTACGTGACCTTAAAGGCTGAAAATGAAAAGTTGTTTCCCTTATATGGAGATAGTTTGGATGTTTTTATGCAAATGACTAACCTCATGTACACAGTCGCTCGTTTAGAATAAACCAAATACATTAACATTTAGGATGAGGTTAAGAACAAATTGACGCTTGTATGCGCATGTTGTGAATTAGGTGGACATTAGGTGGAGTTCTTCTGTGTACAACATGAAATTATTACTGGCACAATGTCCAGAAGAATATGCTAAAACTGAGGTAACGTTAGGCCTACATTTTGCACATCTAATGATTGAGTCATGGGGCCAGTAAACTGACCGGTATTTCCCGTTATATCTAAATGGATCTTTTCTGTCTCCATCTCCCAGAAAATGTTGTCCGATGATGAAGCGGTGCTCTGCTCCTCGCTCACAGAAGGCACGGGGCTTTGAGTCTCAGGAATACTTAAGTTGTGAGAGCTGGTGACCTTTAGCTCTTCACAGGGAATGTCCTCATTCACACCCTGCACAGCTGTGAGGGATGATACACAGCTGCACCAGCTGCACACTGACGTGTCACTGTTCTGGACAGCTTCAGGGATGTCTTCTTTATCCTCCTGCATGGCACTGAGGGACGACAAACAGCTGCTGTACATGGAAGTGCTCTCTGTGTCCCTGATCTGTTCAGCTTCACCTTCAGAGTATCTCTGAGGCTCTGTGTTGTTCTTTTGGGCTCCAGGGGTGGTTTTCTTAGATTTATGCAAAAAAGCCCTTTTAAAGAACCTCTTAAACGTATTTTTCTTTTTTACTGGGCCTGGGTTCTCATCAAGCCCCTGTAAGACACCTGCAGCAGCATCTCTGCACCGGCCCCGTTCAGCTCCGTTAGAGGTCTCCTTAGATTTACAAGTAAAAACCTGTTTCAAGAACCTCCATATCTTCTTGGGCTTTGCTACTTTTTCTGGAACAGATGTCATGCATGCAGCAGCTTCTTGCTCTGCTCTGCAATTGCGAGACATGCACGGTTCCATTGTTCTGGATCTCTAAAGTTCTTGGCAAAACTTTTAACAACTGAATTTGTCAAGGGTTGATTGAAATTCTACAAATCAAGTGATATAACACAGTTCGAGGGGTTTTTCAACTACAAAAGTAGTGAAGTTCTAGCACAAATTGGTTCATTTACACCAGCAACCAGCTGAACTACGTCACAACTCGAGAACAGTTCCACTGGCTTTTATACGGGCCGCTCGGGCTGACGTCATAAAGACGCCGTGTCGTCATGGCAACCTTTGTTTTCCCCGAACGTTCCAATGCAGCGGCATGAAGCAGGTACAGCGCGGATACACACTGAACTTACATGTTATTGTTTTAACAGAAAATGTGTGTGTTTCTAAGTTTATCTGTATCTTACACGCTCCTTCTTTCAAAAGCTTTGTCACACCTCCGCAGGGGCGGCACCCGTCTGTTTTGAATGGAGGTGCTGAGGGGGTGCTATATCATTGGCAGGACGAGCTGGGCAAATAATAGTAAATATGACCAAAACAGGTTATTATTTTTCATATGAATAACAAAATCACCCAGTCGATTTTGTAACATTTTATTAACGTTACATGGTTATTTTACTCATCACATTTTGTTGACCATTCACTTTAACGTTAATTTAGTTGAAAATGCGCGTATGTCAACTGTTTACGAGTGTCGAGGCATTGAGGCGTCTGCACAATCCCTTATTTTTATTTTTTTACTTAAAATACATAGCCGATCCGTCATTTTTGGATGTGCTTTCTCATGCAGTCTCCTTCAAATTCAGCGCGTCACAACAATGAACCGGCCCACAGACATAAGAAATAAATCTAGGCCTATAGAAAGCTTAAACTGTAGGCTATACTATTATACGAACCAATTCAAATACAAACAAATATTCTTTAATTATGTAGTCTGTATGAAAAGGTGCATTTCTGGAGATGGCCACTTCATGTCTGCAGTAGAGGTCTGCTACCCGACCCGAACCCGCGGGTCCCGAAATACTGTCGGGTTTCGGGTCGGGTTTCGGGTTAATGTTTAATGGATAGCTTCGGGCTCGGGTCGGGTCGGGTTTGTAGCTAAACCAAAACTATATGCAGAGGCTTCGCTGCTTTAATAGTCGCACGCACGCACACACATATCAGAGATCGCGCACAAACAGCACGGAAACTTTTATTAGTAAAATAGCTTCGACAGGCTACTGACTCGCAAGTCACAACATTATATTTATCTGCAATGAAGCGGCAAAATCGCTGTTTTTGAAGTAACTAAGCCTCATTGCTTGTAGAGAGAGACGCGCAGACGCAGGTTCACATGCACGCGCAACATTCTCTCTCGGTCTCTCTCTCTCTCTCGCTCGCTCGGTCTCTCTCTCTCGCTCGCTCGGTCTCTCTCTCTCTCTCTCTCGCTCGGTCTCTCTCTCTCTCTCTCAAATAAATGATTAATTCATTCAAATAAATACAATCTTATTTAAGAGCTCATGTCTGATTTAAAGTAGACAGAATGCTAACGAGCCTTAACTGACAAAAAATGACCATAATTTGCACGGTCATCATCTTGTCCATACAAAATTCATAAACTCGGCAGAATGTATGCGACCGCTGCACCTGATGTTCACAAACTTTCATAACTGGTAAATGTTTGTGGCAGAGCCTTGATTAATCCGTTTCTTTGCATGCAATCGTGAAATGCAATCTTTTCCTTTTTTTCGTTATGGGCGGTGGGGTGATTTCGGGTCGGGTTCGGGCTCTAAATTTAACTGTGCCGCCTGGGTCGGGTCGGGTCGGGTCAGACGATCTCGGTGCACGGGTGGTCTGGGCTTCAGTTTTGAGCCCGTGCAGACCTCTAGTCTGCAGCCAACACTGAGAAAGCACTAGTTTAGTAATAAATGATAAAAAAAAGTCTTATTTTTCCCAGACGCATTCATAATCATTACTTTTGCAGGTGCTTTGCGGTATTTATGCGCGCACTTGAGCGCGGAATCGGCTATAATACGCAAGTAATATATTAAAGGATGGTTTAGTAGGTTATTTTATTAATCAATTTAACATACACGTGCGACTAGTTGACTAGAATAATCTTTAGTCGGGCCTAAGTGATCAGACTTGTGGTTTTTGCATGGTGGATAGTTAAATGGATAAAAAAAATCCCATTGACCGATCCATTTTTTAGATAAAATGCTTTAAGAAAAGTGCGACTGCAAATCACGTCATGTTGTATTGCTGTGCATGTAGCCTAATGCATGCGTAATGAGTCAAAACCATTTTTTTGATATATATATTTTGTTTATTTAATCTTCTTTATTTTGGGGGTTGCTATGAGGGAGCTTTGGTCTTTGATTTTACACGCTGAAGCATGTACAGTGGGGCAAAAAAGTATTTAGTCAGCCACCAATTGTGCAAGTTCTCCCACTTAAAAAGATGAGAGAGGCCTGTAATTTTCATCATAGGTATACCTCAACTATGAGAGACAAAATAAGAAAAAAATCCAGAAAATCATATTGTAGGATTTTTAAAGAATTTATTTGCAAATTATGGTGGAAAATAAGTATTTGGTCAATAACAAAATTTCATCTCAATACTTTGTTATATACCCTTTGTTGGCAATGACAGAGGTCAAACGTTTTCTGTAAGTCTTCACAAGGTTTTCACACACTGTTGCTGGTATTTTGGCCCATTCCTCCATGCAGATCTCCTCTAGAGCAGTGATGTTTTGGGGCTGTCGCTGGGCAACACGGACTTTCAACTCCTCCAAAGATTTTCTATGGGGTTGAGATCTGGAGACTGGCTAGGCCACTCCAGGACCTTGAAATGCTTCTTACGAAGCCACTCCTTCGGTTCGGGCGGTGTGTTTGGGATCATTGTCATGCTGAAAGACCCAGCCACGTTTCATCTTCAATACCCTTGCTGATGGAAGGAGGTTTTCACTCAAAATCTCACGATACATGGCCCCATTCATTCTTTCCTTTACACAGATCAGTCGTCCTGGTCCCTTTGCAGAAAAACAGCCCCAAAGCATGATGTTTCCACCCCATGCTTCACAGTAGGTATGGTGTTCTTTCTCCTCCAAACACGACAAGTTGAGTTTTTATCAAAAGTTCTATTTTGGTTTCATCTGACCATATGACATTCTCCCAATCCTCTTCTGGATCATCCAAATGCTCTCTAGCAAACTTCAGACAGGCCTGGACATGTACTGGCTTAAGCAGGGGACACATCTGGCACTGCAGGATTTGAGTCCCTGGTGGCGCAGTGTGTTACTGATGGTAGCCTTTGTTACTTTGGTCCCAGCTCTCTGCAGGTCATTCACTAGGTCCCCGTGTGGTTCTGGGATTTTGCTCACAGTTCTTGTGATCATTTTGACCCCACAGCGTGAGATCTTGCGTGGAGCCCCAGATCGAGGGAGATTATCAGTGGTCTTGTATGTCTTCCATTCTCTATTAATTGCTCCCACAGTTGATTTCTTCACACCAAGCTGCTTACCTATTGCAGATTCAGTCTTCCCAGCCTGGTGCAGGTCTACAATTTTGTTTCTGGTGTCCTTTGACAGCTCTTTGGTCTTGGCCATAGTGGAGTTTGGAGTGTGACTGTTTGAGGTTGTGGACAGGTGTCTTTTATACTGATAATGATTTCAAACAGATGCCATTAATACAGGTAACGAGTGGAGAACAGAGGAGCCTCTTAAAGAAGAAGTTACAGGTCTGTAAGAGCCAGCAATCTTGCTTGTTTGTAGGTGACCAAATACTTATTTTCCACCATAATTTGCAAATAAATTCTTTAAAAATCCTACAATGTGATTTTCTGGATTTTTTTTCTTATTTTGTCTCTCATAGTTGAGGTATACATATGATGAAAATTACAGGCCTCTCTCATATTTTTAAGTGGGAGAACATATTTTTAAGTGGGAGCACAATTGGTGGCTGACTAAATACTTTTTTGCCCCACTGTATGTGCAGGCAACCCGAGGGTATTGATCCCGCCTTTTTATTTATGGGTGGTCAGTGGTGCCCCCAGAACATTTTAATAGGGGTGGCCAGATGAGGCCACAGCAAATCTTGGGGTGGCACTCCAAAATAATGAAATAAAAAATAAAATGATTAAAAGTTCCACTTAATGTGTGTTATACGTATTTACTTTTGGTTCTGGTTAATGCAATAATATGATTTTAATTAGCAATACATTACTTACTCTTTAAATAGTGTAGGTCTTTTAAATAATTACCCATCAGTAAACATATGGGCAAAACCAAAAAAGGGACAATATTTAGTTTAAAAACACTTTACAGTCCAAATATTTTCTACATACATTTATTGTACACAAACATAGGACAGGCTATGTCTAAAATGAATAAAGAAAAACTAAATAAAATGTATTAATATATAGATAATGAACATTTTAACAGAGCTTACTCACAACCAATCTATATTCCTGTTTTATTAGGCCACAAACTTATCAGTACAGCTTTATTCTCCTATTGCTGTGTCTTTTTGCAAACACATACACTGAATCCGATTCATTCAGGAGCGAAACACTGTCCTGTTGTTCAGAGATGCAAAACAGTGCTGTGGCTGTGTTTGGAAGGATTTCTGTTTTTAGAAATAAAGCGAAAACAGGGAATATGGTGTCTAAAATGTAAGTCTCTTCATATTAACTTCTTGTTTATTGAACTGTTGTATAAAAGCAATATCGCATTTGTAATTATGCTGACTTTTGGAGAGCAAAGGTCACTCTTCGTGTGATAATAACTATATGAAATGATATAAATATATACATTTTCTGCCCCATATCTTGAATAATGTGATAATTCTAAATAGGGGTCGACCGATTATCGGCGCCGATATTAAGCATTTTACCGATTATCGATATCGGCCATTTTAAAAACAGATTTGCCGATAATTTTTTTTTTTTTTTTTATGCAAACAAACATACTATTTACAGGTGACATTATTTATTGGTGAATAAATAATACAGGTGAAACTATTTAATGTTTAAATGCACTATTTGGCTCGATGCAGCCTGTCTGAGCTCAACACTCTGTGAGAGTGAGGCATCTCTCAATCTCTGAGAGCAATCTCCGCCCACCGCTCATCTGATATGTAGAGAGTCACGAGTCCGACCAATCAACGCGGAAAACTGAAGGCAGTCTCACACCGAAAGCACATGCTAACTGGAGCTGCCTCAGTGATCACGCATCAGTTGTCTCTCAAAGGTAAAGCAGCAGCAGACGTTGCTGAAGTTGCAAAACACCTCAAT
This sequence comes from Gymnocypris eckloni scoliostomus, assembly GCA_027564155.1. Taxonomy (NCBI): domain Eukaryota; kingdom Metazoa; phylum Chordata; class Actinopteri; order Cypriniformes; family Cyprinidae; genus Gymnocypris; species Gymnocypris eckloni. Next base: position 481,258 of record CM050420.1, read on the forward strand.
ATAACCCATGATGTCGCGATGCGGAAAATGCGGCGGAATCGCGGAATGCAGTCATATAATGGAATTTACTGTATAACGCGGAATGTCATGGAATGTGTCAAGTTTGGATGAATTAATCAAAAGTAGGTCAGTACACTTAAATCGACTCGCGCTATGGACTAGTATCTATAAATATTACGCGCAAAAAACACTTTAAATATGAATCCTGCATGTTCTGCATCTCTGTTAATGAATGACACAGACGCGTGCGGTTTCATTTACTGCACACACACATACTGAAGAGCGCACGTGAAGCTCGCGGTGACTTCAGCATCTGCCGTCTCACTAAATGAGGACATAAATACATGAACAACATCCCCAGAACTGCTCGAAGAGTCACTTGATGAGCATTTGACCGTTTCATTTGAGTAAAACGATCGTCATATCATATATACATAGGCTACAGAAACTTAAAAGGTCCTCATGGCAACCTGTCAAAATATAAGTTCGGTTTAGAACATATTACTGTATACGTAATACAACTACAACAATTATTACAACTTTTGTTGAGAATAATCACATAACACGCTAAATACGTTTACTTTTAAGTTTTACAAAATGTTTACAGAATGCTTCTGGGTGATCTCGTACTTATGTTATTATTAATATTATTAATATTACTGTTTATTTAATGTTGTTGTTATTAACAGTTTTCAGAATTAAAGACATGTTTAAAAGCATTTAAAGGTTTTTTTTGTCAGAGCTCTTGTTATTATTAATTTTGGCATTCATTTTCATTTTTACACCAGACACGTATATCGGTTCAAAATATCGGTTATCGGTCTACTTGATCTGTAATAATCGGTATCGGCATCGGCCCTGAAAAACACATATCGGTCGACCCCTAATTCTAAATGCATTTTAATAAATTGATTCATGCAGTGAAAGAACGTACTATAAATGTGCATGGACACTAGTCTCACCTTCTAGACCATCACGTAATGTATGCGTGCACTCTGAAGGTATTTTGTTTGCTTTTCGCAATATACTCATTAAAACCACACATATATAGCACATTAATACCATGGTAAAAATGTAACTACAATTACTGAACAAAATTATAAATGCAACCCTTTTGTTTTTGCCTCCATTTGTCATGAGCTGAACTCAAAGATCTAAGACTTTTTCTATGTACACAAAAGACCTATCTCTCTCAAATATTGTTCACAAATCTGTCTAAATCAGTGTTAGTGAGCACTTCTCCTTTGCAGTGTGGCATATCAAGATGTTGATTAGACAGCATGATTATTGCACAGGTGTGCCTTAAGCTGGCCACAATAAAAGGCCACTCTCACACCGGATCTCACAGCACTGTTTAGTGGTCGCGTGGTCGTGTTTTAGAGAACGCTTTGGCTAAACTCTAGCGTGAAAGCACTCTTAATTAAAAACTCCCGTTATAATCAGTGAAACTACACTGTATGATAAATGAGTATCTTACTTACATCAAATGCTATATCTGCTCCTGACCTGGAGCGAGACAGTTTAACTTCAACAAGCTACTCACTGTAGTGAGTGTGATTACCTTTATTATAGTTGGTCCAGGTGTTTTTGTTGTTGCTGTTGTTTTCCCCTCAGAATGACCCCAACTGAATTTTCCTTCATTAAAACATGGTTTTCTTCATCTCATTGATATGAGGTTCTGTGTCTTTGTAAACTATCTATCTGTACGCACACAAAAATGGGCTTAATTTGGTGTGTAACAAAAAGTTTAAGCTAATGGACCTTGGGGCCTAGTACTAAAGACAGTTCACGTCATCTGAAATCAACAGATATTAACTGCATTATGTTCATCATAATTTCAAGATAAAAAACAGTTTTCCTGTGGCTCAGTGGTAGAGCATTGCGTTAGTAGTGCAAAAGGTTGTGGGTTCTATTTCCAGGGAACACACATACTGATGAAGACATGTATAGCCTGAATGCACTGTAAGTTGCTTTGGATTAAAGCGTCTGGTAAATGTAAATCAAAGGCCACAATAGAAGAGTGAGTACAAAGTGAGAATTATTATTTCTCTTTTCTGTCACACTGACTCTGTGAGCCTGTCCCAATACCTACATTTGTGGTCTTAGCCGCAAGATGAGAGCGTGCACATGTGGCAGGAAGTGCATCTCTTAAAAATGCCAAAGTTCAGTTCTCGAAATGCACACGATATGCACACCATGTCTATTAGCGCTTTGGAGCGTTATTGGAGGCTAAGCCTGTCCAATTATTCATCATATTCAAGAAATCACTAATGTAATCATATGGCCGAAACTTTTTGTGTAAAAGTAAAGCGTTGCACACTTTGTTGGTACAGAGATAAGTATGTATTTTGCAAAACATTTGCAATTGGTTTTTATCAGTTAATTAGAACTACAATTAAACCGTGCCATACAAAGGGACATTCAAGTCAGAGATGGAAGAAACAAAAGAATAGAAAAGAAGGCAAGGCATGTTCAATCTGTGGAGTGAAGAAAGGATGAGAGGAGCAAAATGTAGATGCAGAATGTGGAGATGTAAAATATGGAAACAATTCAAGTTAGTTTAATGTGTTAAGAGAAAATATAGACAGAAAAAAAGGCTGGTTACCATTCTAACTCTTTTTTTCAGTTTTTGTCAGACTATTTGTTGTTGTATTTGTTATAGTCACATGTTTTATATGTTGCATGAGATGGATTAATTCATTTTTATCAATATTTTAAATTATATTCAGATTGTATCAAATTCAATGTGAACACGACGTTATACAAGTTATTTTGAATTCTACACATTAATTGAGTTAAATTATGAGTTTTACTCAAAGCATAGGTTATATGTTTAAATATGTTGTTGAACATGTTTGCTTGCTCATGTGTTAATAAAGCATTTTTTTTTTTTTTTTTTTTTTTATGAAGATACAGGATGAGTTTTGACAAATAAGGGATGACCCACTTTACCAGACCAAGGCATACCTACCTGGAAAGAAATGTGTCTGGAGTACATGATCTCAGAATGTTTATTGGTATACACCTTCCAAATATGATATGATCATACCCTAATGAAAAGTTCAACACTATTGTGGTCTTAAAGGGTTGAAAATTGTGTCATTAATCACTATTTTCAGTCAAATCAAAGCATAAATACATGTAGAATAGCGCATCCTTGTGTAAGGATAATCTCTAAAATGGTGCTATGGTGACGCTGAGAGACAGAGAGATGAATTGTTGAAAAAAGTATTTATTTTTATTTTCTTTGTATACAAAAAGTATTCTCGTCGCTTCATAAAATTCAGATTGAATCACTGATGGCAGATGGAGTATCCTGATGATGCTTTTCATACTTTTCTCAGCCTTGACAGTGAGAATCACTTGGCAGTCAATGGGATAGTAACGAGCCTCCCAGTTTCCATCCAAAATATCTTAAATTGTGTTCCGAAGACGAACAAAGCTTTTACGGGTTTGGAACAACATGGGGGTAAGTGATTAACGACAAAATTTTCATTTTGGGGTGGAGTAACCCTTTAAAGCCAACTTGTCCATATTTGGGCCAAATACAGGAAATAAGTCATTTACTGTAGGTAGTCAAGTGCGAGACCACAGGTGTGGTTATTACTTCCTTCTTGACAAAAGCAAAAAAGAATCAGTGATCAATGAAGAGCGACGATAACAACTTTAAGGATTTTTGAGAAGTTTGTCTCTAAACAGATAACAGATCTTTGTGATTATTTTGGTTATTTTTATTTTCTATAGTTTCGATTGCTAGAGCTCAAACAGTGAAAATGGATTCACTAAATATAGAAGAACTGTCTTGTCCTGTATGTCATGCAATCTTCAAAGCTCCTGTTCTTTTATCATGTAGTCACAATGTCTGTAAAGAGTGTCTTCATCAGTTGTGGAGAACCAAGGAAACTCGGGAGTGTCCTGTCTGTGGGAGAACATCCTCAAAAAATCCTTCCTGTAATCTTGTGTTAAAAAACTTGTGCAAGTCTTTCCTGAAGGAGAGAAATGAGAGGCGTTCAGCAGATTCTGAGGAGATCTGCAGTTTACATGGTGAGAAACTCAAGTTCCTCTCTAAGAAGGACAAAAAACCTGCGTGTTCAGTGTGCAGAGATAGAAAGAAATATGCCAATAAAACATTCAAACCCATCAAAGAAGATGTCCCAGCATATAAGGTAAGACAGGTTTACATATGTAACCCTGGAACACAAACCAGTCTTAAGTCACACAGGTATATTTGTAGCAATAGTCAGAAATACACTGTGTCAAAATTACTGCTTTTCTTTTATGACAAAAATCATTGTACCATGAAGATATTATGTCAATTTCCTGCTACAAATATATCGAAACTTAATTTTTAATGAGTAATATGCATTGCTAAGAACTTAATTTTAGACAACTTTAAAGACAATCTTCTCAATATTTTGATTTTTTTTTTTTTTTCAGATTCCAGATTTTCAAATAGTTGTATCTCGGCCAAATATTGTCCTATCCTAACAATATATAATATTGTTATATAACAATAACCATTAATCAATGCAAAGCTTATTTATTTAGCTTTTATATTATGTATACATCTCAATTGTGAAAAATTGACCCTTATGACAGATTTTGTAGTCCAGGTCACATATGAGGATAAACTTATGTATTAGTTATCATATTACAGAAGCCTTGAGTGTCTTATAGATTTTCACTTTATATTCTAGAAGGAGCTCAATACAGCACTGAAGTCCTTACAAGAGAAACTTAAACATGGAGAAAGCCTTAAAAGAGAGTTCGAGAAAACATTTCAACTTATCAAGGTGAGGATTGAGTCTTCTGACATATTATATATTTAAATGACTAAATATTTATTAGAACAGCTTACTTTTTGACATAATTGCATATTCTTTGAATGACTGTAACATTGTAACACCAGTTACTAAACATGAGTGGAATTTGCACCGCAGCAGCCCCACATCTTGATGCTCATGACAAGAATATCATGTATAGTTATCTTTATTGAAGTTAATTAGGTTTAAATCGCCGTTATGCATGAATTAGGGTTTTTTTGCAATTGTACACATAATAATCCATGATGATCACATTACACAAAACTGAAATTGCACGTCAAAATAACACATTGTCAATATTTTTGAGACCCCCTAAAATTTCACAAATCATGTTTTCAGGGGAGCCCATGTCTTATTAAGGGGAGCCGAGCTCCCCCATAGTTCGCACCCTGGTTAAAATACATAATGAAATACAAAATAAACAATTTATGTACATTACATATTATTACAAATGCCTGTAAAGGGCGCCAAAGGCCTGGCAATCGCTGCTGTTACACTTACAGGACGATCCTTGGTTAATATTGACCAAACATTTAATTCAAATATCCACTTAATCTTTCATTTTTGGCCACCTATTTGCGATAGATGACACTTCCTCTATAATTTCTTCAACAACAAACATGTGGACATCAAAACCCTTACAAAAATTAAACAATTGGTTTTCTTAGAGTAAAACTGCTTAATTTTCTTTTGCGAGATTTCTGAATGCTAGAGACTATAAAATCAATCAGACGGCTGTCGTAATAAAATCGTAGCCATATAGATAACTGTCTAAAACTACAATTGTAATTTGTAAATAATTTAATATATTTACAATTTATTTATTTACATTTATATTTTATTAAATTCTATTTTAACCCTTATAGTAGGTAATTTGTATTTACTTCCATAATATTTGACGGAGGGGGCACAACAATACAATTCTGCTTAGGGCACCCATTTGTTCAACAGTGGCCCTGTGTGTTAGCCTAACCGAGACTAGTCAGGCACAATAGTATGTGCCATAATAGTAAAAGCACAATAGTATGTGCTTTTTATTGCTCTTTTGTTGGGTTTGATTGCTTCTATTGTCCTCATTTGTAAGTCACTTTGGATAAAAGCATCTGCTAAATTACTAAATGTAAATGTAACACACACACACACGTTAGTTTTCAATGTCTTATAGGAACTTTCCATAGACATAATGTTTATACTGTACAAACTGTATATTCTGCCCCCAACCCTGTAACCGACAAAATGTTACTTGGTTTTATTTTTGTACTTTAGCTCCTCTATATTTGTTGATTTCTTAGCGATGTATTTAGGTCACATGTAGTACCTCTAGGAGCAGCTGCATGGCGCTATTGCCTGGAGGTAACCGGGCATATAAGCTTGATTGCAATAGAGTAAGTCAGTTCGTTTTGTAGAGGGAAACCATTTGGTTGAACTCATGCTACCAGCTGGCTCTTTGAAAGTCCTCTGTTGAGAACTCTTTGAGTTTATGCTCAGCTGTGAGTATTGGTTGATTTATGTACTTGACAACATGTCTGTATTATGAAGTTACTGATGTCAGCCATTTACTTTCTTTTTAGCTAGGACTTTATTTGCCTATGTCTACGCCTGTTTGGTTCTTCAAATGATACCTTTCTTCATGTTCCATTGATCGAATGCATCGTAAATCACCTCTTGATATGAGGTGTGTTATCCACAACGCCGATCTAGGCCCGGAGTGAAACTACCATGTGTGGGTTCTTTCAACGCGGTACAGCGACACGCCAACGACGCTGTGGATTTAATAACGTTGCATCGTACTCCAATACCTTAACATTGTCTCGTCTCTCTTCCATCCTCGTACTTCAGCTGAAAATGGAAGGATAAGTTTATTTCACCTCACTGACTCAGTTAAAGGACAAAGAACATCATGCATTGATTTATGCTTTATTCTTTGGGTTTTTGCACCTGTGTGTGTATATATACACTTGTGGGAAGAATAAAATAGAAGTCAAAGATCATTTGTGTTGTGAAGAGTGTTTTAATCAGTACATGTCAGAAATCTGTTGAACCCCTCAGAGTAACTACCTTAATAGGGTGTTACAACCCTAATAACCCTACCCATAAACATAAACCTCACAGAAAAATGTCTGCATCTTTACAATTTGTAAATTTTAAAATATGCATCCATTCACTCTTTTGTATCTAAAACATTTGGAAAGTTTCTTGTCTCCTAACCAGGGCCTGAAATTAACACCCGGCCACGCGCCAAATGCGGGTGAATTTTGCAATTGGCAGGTAAAACTGTCAATCTACCTGCCACATTGGCGGGTAGCCAATGAGAATTGATTGATTCATTAGTTGTTGTTTTTTTGCGTCTGTTGTTGTTTTTAACAAACTTTTTAAGTCCGCCATTTCGTTGGATTTTAGCTCAAAATGTGGCGGCACATTACCGGGGTAAAGAGGCCAGCTGAAACGAACAACCAACAAAAAGATGAGGATGAGTCAAAGAAAAGTAAAAGATGACGTTTTAATATGAAGTGGACAATTGGCGACAACGGCAAGGTTCGTGAGTGGCTGATTTATGACCGCAGTACAGACGAAATGTACTGCAGTGACTGCCGTATGTATGGCTCAGAGAAAGCGAAGTCAAATCCTTTGGTAATCGGGACTAAAAACTTAAAATTAGAAGCAATTAAGGACCACGAGTCATCAAAAAGCCACCTACACACAATAAGTTGCAAAATATCAAAGACTGCGCTTCCTGAGGAGACCGCTGTGGTCAAGGCACTGACGTCCATGAAAAAGATTTTAAAAAATATAGTCTAAGAGTTATTATTACTTATAATGATTTCGTTAATAACCTGACAGCACTTAAATGTGTATTCTTACAAGTTAAAGAATAATGTTTGTGTGATTTCTATTTTTCACCTTTATGAGGCAAAAAAAAAAACTGGCTGGTAAAAAGTTACTGTGGCAGGTGGTCAAAAAAGTTAACTTCAGGCCCTGCTCCTAACATTCAGTTATGGATTACATTAATGATAAATCATAGTGTTTTTAGTTCAAAATGGCAAAATTTGATAAAGTTGAGTAGTTTGCATCACCACATTAATTGATAAACCTGGGTAAAATAAGAGCAATGTGAAATATAGAAACACAAGAAAACCCAGAATTTGGTTTACCAAGTTCAAGTATAAAACGCTCTAGATGTTACGGGGCGAACAAGACGTGAGACGTGCAGATCCATTTGCAAGCTTTATTCAAAGGCGTGGTTACAAAACAAGCAAGGATCATTCAGTGGCAAACAGGAACAACACAGGCAAGACAAAGAGTAATCCTAGGGCAAGCGTGGGTCGACGATTGGCGAACAATATCCAACAGGGCAAGGCAAAGGGTTAATCCAGGAAACACGGGCAGGTATCAAAACACGAGAAAACAGGCAAGGTAAGACTATAACAACTTAGAGAGTTCCGTAGAGTAGCTATCGCTAGGATATACGCTATACAATACTCGACCGAGAGGAAGAGGAAGTCCATGGTTTATGTAGGGTGTGTGATCAGTGCAATCAGCTGTGTGTATCATTGTAGTCTGAGGTGGAGTTCAACAGTTAGTGTAGTGCAAGAGTCCATGTGGTGAGCGAGTGACCTCTGGTGGTGAGTTAAAGGAAGCCCATGAACCTGATTCGTGACAGAGCCCCCCCCCCTTCAAAAAAACTCTGAAAAATCCAGGAGGGTGGTGGAGCGAAGGTGGAACCGGGGGAGGGATGATGGGTCAGGTCCATGAGGAAGTGCCAAGACCAGGAACCAAGGCAAAGCTGGCAGAGTAGAGTACCAAGGCAGAGCAGACGGGACTGGAGCCCACCAGGGTGAAGCAGACTGGATTGGAGCCCACCAGGGCGTAACAGACGGGACTGGAGCCCACCAGGGCAGAGCAGACAGGATTGGAGCCCATCAGAGCGAAGAAGATGGGACTGGAGCCCACCAGGGCAGACGGAGCAGAAGACCACCAGACCTGAGCAGAAGACCACCAGAAGACCACACTCCTCTTATGAGCAGTGGAACCCCTGTGGAGAGGGTGAGCAGCTTCAAGTACCTCGGTGTAAACACCCCTTAGGACCTGACTTGGACTGCACACATTCAAACACAGGTTAAGAAAGCCAAGCAATGACTGTACCATCTGCGACAGCTGAGGAAATTCAGGGTCTCACCAGCAATCCTGAAGACTTTCTATTCAGGGGCCATAGAAAGTGTACTAAACTCAGTGCGGTATGGTAACTCCTCAAATCAGGACTGCAAAGCTCTGCAGAGAGTAGTGCGCTTAGCTGAGCGCATCTCAGGGTATGCTCTCCCCACTCTGCAGGACAAATACCTCAAACGCTGCAAAAGCAGAGCTGCTAAAATAATCAAGGACTCAAATCACCCTGGTAACCGTCATTTCATTTTACTGCCATCTGGCAAGCACTTCAGGAGCATGATGGCAAAAACTGAGAGACTTAGGAGGAGTTTCTTCACTCAGGCCATCAAGCTCCTAAACTCAAACTCGGTCTAATAACATTTACAGGACTCAATTTAATAAACTGTAAAACTTTCACTATTCTCCATCATCCGCATTGCTGCTATGTGTATATACCTGGTACAACCTGTTTGCACATTCCTCTTGCACATCCCTGTTTATATTATTATTTATTAAGTCCAAAGTATACTGTATTGCACATTTTATTTTATTGCACATTTTACTCTTTATTTATTTTTTATTATTTTTACCTATATTTATTTATATTCTCTTGTGTTGTGTTACGTATTTTGCACTGTCCATTGAGTGGACCTGACCTGATTTACATTTCACTACGGATTATATTCTGTATAATTGAGTATGTGACGAATAAAAGAACCTTGAACCAAATTGGAGCAGAAGACCACCAGACCTGAGCAGAAGACCACCAGAGCGGAGCAGACGGACCTGAAGACTATGGCAGGAACTGGGACCTAGGGAACACAGAGACACGCGAGACAGACAGAGCATTTATGGCCCCAAAGGACGAGGCAGGTAGTGCACAAAGGGATTCATGGGATGATATGGGGTAGACTGGCAGTTCAAAATCAGGCTCATTGATTGAAACATTCAGTTCAGTTCATTGTCAAATGCATTGGCTGGAACAGGGCTGACAGATAGCTCAAAATCTGGGGCATAGAAAGAGACTGAATCAGACAGTTCATTGACAGAAACTGGCAAGACCGACAGTTCAAAAACAGACTCATTGAGGGAAACGGGACTGACAGACATTTCAGTGACTGGAACTGGACAAACAAATAATTCAGAATCAGGCTCTTTGGTCGAAACAGGACAGACAGATAATTCTAAATCAAGAGTAGTAGTGAGAACTGAACAGGTAAACTCAGATTCATTGGTTGAAACTGGACAGACAGATAGCTCAGGATTAAACTCATTGACTGGAAGGGTACAGACTGTTCACTAATGGTCTCTTTGGCAATGACAGGGTTAACAGGGCATACAGAAGGTTCATTTAAGACTTCCATGGCAGGGATATGGTTAATGGGACAGATATGGGGTGCATTTATAGTTTAAGAGTTCACAAATGACCTCTAGAGGCGCAATGCAACAGTCAGGAAGTTCACCCATAACCTCCTCAGTTGTGACTGACGGGACTGGTAGTTCAAGGGCAGCCTCTTCGGCTGGGTCAGGACAGGACAATAGTTGACAACCAGCCTCCTTGGCTGACTCAGGGCAGGACAACAGTTCATAGGCCGTGACATGAGCAAAGGAAGGTTCATTATTGGCCTCTGTGGCCAGTTCAAAGCAAGGCAAGAGTTTACAGATGGCCTCTATAGTAGCGACAGGGCAGGATGAGGATTCGCAGACGGCTTCCATAGCCGTGACAGGGCAGGATGAGGATTCATAGACAGCCTCGATAGCCGTGACAGGGCAGGACGAGGATTCACAGACGGCCTCCATAGCCATAACCGGACAGGGCAAGAGCTCACAGACGGCCTCCATAGCCATAACAGGACAGGGCAAGAGCTCACAGACGGCCTCCTTAGCCGTGACTGGACAGGGCAAAAGTTCACTGACGGCCTCCTTAGCTGTGACTGGACAGGGCAAAAGTTCACTGGTGAGTACCACTTACACCTCCAGAGATTCTGCAGCGGAGGCCGCCATCTCTAGAGGTTCTACAGTGGTACCATATGGATACTGCGAGAGTTCATCTACGGTTCCTTCGACTGTGACAGGATGAGCTGGAAGTGCGTTGCTGGGCGCCACCACCACGCAAGGAACTGAAGCGAGCACCGCTCTTGATGCCTCTCTTGTACAGCTGTACTTTTTACTTTGTTTTGTACCGTATGTGTCCAAAACGATCAACGGTGACTTGACTGGATTCACGATGATCAACTATAACTTGACTTGGCTCTTTAAGATCAGCTGTGACTTGACTTGGTTCTTTAAGATCAACTGTGACTTGTCTTGACTCACGACGATCAACTGTGACTTGTCTTGACTCACGACGATCAACTGTGACTTGGCTTGACTCACGACGATCAACTGTGACTTGGCTTGACTCATGATGATCAGCAGCGTATTGGCTTGATTCAGGATTGGCAGGATTGGCAGAACAGGATGCTGATGCCATTTTGCAATCAAGCTCCGCTATCGCCGCCATTTTGTGAGTGTGCTCTGGTGCGGCCGCCATTACATGAATGAGTGCAGTGTTGCGTTCTTTCGCGACACCCACAGTGAACGCTGAACCAACAGTCAATAAAGCATAGTCCATAAAATCACTTAGAGACGAACAGGGACCTTCAAGGGATAGTCGCGATTTGAGCGGCTGGTTAATGCCCTCACAAAAAAAAACTATGAGCACACAGTCTGGCAGATCAGAATAATAGGCGATCTCTAAATACTCTTGTACATAATCCTCGAGCGATCGCAAGCCCTGCTCGAGGGTTAATAACAGTATTGAAGTGTCCATACCTGGCCAATATCCACATGAGAAGCTACTGGATCCTTGTGTGGCCGAGTATTCTGTTACGGGGCGAACATGCAGATCCATTTGCAAGCTTTATTCAAAGTCGTGGTTACAAAACAAGCAAGGTTCATTCAGTGGCAAACAGGAACAACACAGGCAAGACAAAGAGTAATCCTAGGGCAAGCATGGGTCGACGATCGGTGAACAATATCCAACAGGGCAAGGCAAAGATTTAATCCAGAAAACACGGGCAGGTATCAAAACACGAGAAAATAGGCAAGGCAAGACTATAACAACTTAGAGGGCTCCGTAGAGTAGCTAATCGCTAGGATATACGCTATACAATACTCGGCCGAGAGGAAGAGGAAGTCCTTGGTTTATGTAGGGTGTGTGTTCAGTGCAATCAGCTGTGTGCAATGGATGATGGGAATTGTAGTCTTGAGGTGGAGTGCAACAGTTAGTGTAGTGCAAGAGTCCATGTGGTGAGCGAGTGACCTCTGGTGGTGAGTTAAAGGAAGCCCATGAACCGGATTCGTGACACTAGAGGTTTCACAGAAACACTGATTGACCAATAATGTCTCAAATGCCATAGGTCCATAATTCTCAAAGGTCTGTTTAATATGTAAAATTTCATTTTCATTCAGACATGGCTGACACATTTTCAAAAGTTTATGTGCAATGCGTTCAAATTATATTGCATATGAATGTATTAAAAAGACATTTAAAACTGTAATTTTGAGAAGAGACAATAGTGAGATTCATGTGTATTTTCACCCTACACACAGAGAGCATCTATTACAGTACTACTTCAGAAAATAAAAGTTGTAGTTAACCAACCCACATTTAGCAACTCACTCTTCGTGCTGTTCCAGAATAAGTTGCATATTTGATATTAATTGAATGTGATTTGATTTCAGTCTCAAGCTGAATACACAGAGCATCAGATTAAAGAGCAGTTTAAGAAGCTTCGCCAGTTTCTCAGAGATGAGGAAGCATCTACAATCATTGCACTGAGGAAGGAAGAAGAGCAGAGGAAGGAGAAGCTGGAGGAGATAAACAGACACATCTCCACTCTTTCACACACTATCAGAGATTTGGAGGAGACAATGAAAGCCGATGACGTCTGCTTTCTAAAGGTCTGATTTCAAATCATTCGTTGATTGATTCATTGATGATTGATGGACTTGTTGATGATGAATTGTGTGTTTGTTCTGCAGAAGTTTCCAGTCATGATGGAAAGGTGAGGAATCTGCTGGTGTCTCTGTTTTCTCTGCTTCTGAAGCCAAAACAACTGTAGTTCTGACTCCTGAATGTTCTTCCAGATTCCAGATCTCACAGCCGGACCAACAGATGCCTTCTTTAGTTTTGATTCATGTGCCACGTTACTTGGGCAACCTGCCGTACAGAGTCTGGAAGAAGATGCTGAACTCTGTCCAAAAGAGTAAGTCTGGAGACGATCGGTGCTGTTACATGCATGGGGGGAGACTGACAGATTTTAGTATTGATTTTAGCACAGTGATCAGAGGAAAATATCTGATGAGTTTGAGTGACATAATTCATAATAATCTGTGTATGGTTCACTCTTGATCATTATAAGATCATCAGAATAAAAGCAACTGTTGATGTTGTCTCATTAGCTCCTGTGATTCTGGATCCAAACACAGCACATCCACGTCTCGTCCTGTCTAATGATCTGACCCGTGTGAAATACATCTGGGATGATCAACCGCTTCCTGATAATCCAGAGAGATTTGACATCTGTGAGTGTGTTCTGGGTTCAGAGGGTTTTAGCTCAGGAATGCACTTCTGGGAAGTGGAGGTTAATGAGAGCGAATGCTGGAGTCTTGGCATAACTACAGAATCAAACCAAAGGAAGGGACGTGATTTCTGTAACTCTAATGTCTGGTGTGTGAAGTATGATCCGTACAGATTGCTTGGGCCTGGTTTTCCTGTTAAACAGGAGCTCGAGTGTGTGAAAGTTGATCTGGATTATGACGGAGGAACAGTGTCATTCTCTGATCCTGTAACTAATACACAACTACATACATTCACAACCACCTTCACTGATGTCATCTTTCCATTTTTCTGTAATCTTGATGAAGTTAAGTGTCTGAGGATTTTACCAGTTAAACTGTAAAAACAAAATCACTGAAGCATCATTTGATCCTGCTGATGAATACATTTAAATGTATATGTAACTTGTGCCATCTTACATATTTCGTATGTTAAAGTCAGAATTTCGTCAAATTTAACTCAACATATTCTACAAAATTTGTATTTGCTGTTGTCATCGTAAGTACATGAGTAAGCAACAAAGTTATGTTGATATTTACACCCTCTCACTGAGTGAAGACACTTATCAACTTTCTTATAACCAAGCTCTTTCTTCATTTTCTTTATTATTATGTTGTCTATAAATCAAAATTATTCAGATTTGCTCTCTCGGCATCAGATCATTTGTTATGTTGGTCTGTCTGTCAGATCTTCAGTATGTGTTGTTCTGACTCAAGATGAAGTCTTTATATTTCTTACACGAGTGACTGGTGTTGGTTCAGATCCTTGTCTTGTTTATCATGCTTTGTGAGTTTAATCCACATTGGTACCTTCTTCAGGATGTTTGATATCTGACTACTGCAGTGAAAATGACTTTGGGTTTGGGCTAAACACACTGTATGACTGAGACCACATGATATTGTTGCGTGTTCTCTGTCAGGCTAAACTTTGCATTGCCAAGTTTTCTGTTTCTTGTCTCTGTTTTGTAGTTCTTTGGTTCTCCCTCATTTAGCCTGATCAGCAGCATCTGTGTCTAGATAGTTTTGTTATCCCCTGTGTACTTAAGCCCTTGTGTTTGCTGTGATCATTGTCATGTATTTTCCTTCCAAGGTTGTTGTTGAGGATTATTCAGTTCTGGGGCCCGTTTCAGTAAGGAGGTTCAACCAACTCTGAGTTTAAACTTGAACTCAGAGTTAAGTTATTCTGAGATGGGAAACTCTGAGTTTTCGGTTACAGAACAGCTGAATTGTGTTAGTTTACTCAACTCTAAGTAGGTTGACTCTGAGTTAAGCACGTGCACCATGACTATGAAAAGTCATGATCAGCAGTGCTCCGAAATTACGATTCACCATGGCAACAGCTCCCGCCAAAAAGACGTCAGTGCGCGTACTTCCGTCAATGCGTAACTTTAACTCTTAATAACTGTCAATAACTTAATAACTGTTATAATATCAGAGGTGAAAACTGTAAATTATTGAACATATTCATTTTAATGGTATCCCATGGTATCCCAAAAAGTAAAAATACGGAAAAATTAAACAAGAACGTGCAGCAGCTAAAAATGAAGTATAAAAACTAGTGGTGGGCATAGATACATTTTTTTAATCTAGATTAATCTTGGAATTAATCTAGATTAATCTAGATTAAAATGGCTCATTTGAATTCTGCGAAGGCATTCAGAATATGTGTGCTACCCAAATAATGACTAAAAGTAAGTCTTTGAGAACGGGTTTCTCAAGCCAGGTGGCGTTAGACCAGGGGCTCATCTCCTGTTTCCAAAATGCATCACAAACTTTAATCTCTTCCGTCCCAATCCCACGAAAAACTGGAGGAAAATTCGTTCCACTCCCGGAAGAATGACTCCCATTCCCTCCCACTCCCGTGTTGTTGTTTTTTTTTTTTTGATAACTGTCAATTACAGTAAAAATATAGTACAGATCACAGCGTGCCCACCTTATTAGTTGAATAAAAACCCAAAATGTCGTTTTTTGTTATTATATTGAACTGAAAGCCATCTTATGCACAGTGTTGCACAGATTAAATTTCATGTAAATCATCCATGCTAACACACACGTCTTCTATTTTTATTTTTTAGACATTTCACTCTCTATAGATATATTTTTCAAAGACGGAGTTTCTCGCTCAAGTTCACATGAGACCCAAAGCGCATCCTGTTTGCTTAAAAGCGCAACGTTTCGTTGTTATTCTGAGTGCACACAAATAAACGTAGAGTCTTTACAGATTCGAAAGATGTATTAGGCTACTTTTATCTGTATGACCAAAAATGACGGAGATTTTAAGAGCCAGTGAGCGCACCGGAGCCTGTCCTGCAGCAAACACGCTTCCACACAAACACTTCAATAGCGCACATTTCTCTAGGTTAACATCATATTGAGCGGCCATGTAAAGTTGCTACTACATACATCTTTCAGATGAAAAGCCATATTTGAGGTTGATGAATGATAGGTGAGCGTTTGGATGTCCTGCCCGATTGTATTACCACACAGACCAGCCGTTAACAATCTGTCCATCACGGACTGCGAGCCTCTAGTTCAAGACTCGTTCTCGCCCCTACAGTGCAATTCGGCTAGGTATACATCCGCTAAAATATCAGGGTGAAAGTCATCATAGCTTGCGTAGTATAGACCCAGCTCCCAACCCAACTTTGAGAATAGATTAACGGCGATATTTTTTTTAATCGCCGATAAGAGTCTCACGTTAACGCAGCACGTTAACGCCGATAACGGCCCACCACTAATAAAAACACAATTAAATCAAGGTAAAGCTTTAAGCATGAAAGGTTCATATGTGTGGGCTTAATGACTTTACAAACATTTTACATTAAATATCATTCAATGTCTATTTCAATGCGTTGCAGCTTTTTCCACATAGTCAAACACTCTTTTCACATAGTTAAATATTCTCTAATCCAACCTGTTGCATTTCTTAATTAGAGTAATACAATTAACTACTGACTTGTCGACAGCAAGAAGGCAGAGGGAGAACCAGCACCACTGACAGATGAAGAGGAGGTGGTCAAGTATTGGAAGAATTCTCAAATCCAAAAGTAAAAAGAATAACTTTTGCTTTTGTATTAGGAAATAAAGATGATAAAAAAGTTAAATAAATAAAAAAATTGTTTATTTAACAGCAGTGGAGGTGGTTACGGCTTGTACTACCCCTCCATCTGGCATCCTTCCATTCCATACAGTAATTAGTTTCATTTTCAGAAGGTGCGATGATGGTGGAGATATGCTTGTCATCAATGCATCCAACCACATTACTTCCAGCCCGATCTCGCGGCAATCCGGACATATTTTACGAGGTGGCTAATTCAGCGTTACTTCCAGACGTCACAGAAAGATGTTATCAAGTGAACATCATTTATCAGATTAGCCTCATTTAAACCGATTTTTTCACCACTGACCTACTCCTCTGTGAAACTCCTCTTTGACGGATTTGTGCCAGGACAAATGATCAGAATGAATGAGAGCGATGCACACTTTCCTTAAAATCAGCATACAGGACTTATAATGTGCTCTGCAGCTCCGATGTTTTAAAGAGCATTTTTCCTATTTTGTTAATTATCTTCCAATGGGGTAAGACATTAAACATATTCTTGTTTCCGTTTGCATTAAAATTATTTTTCTTACCCAATGGCGGACAATTTTACTTGTTTTATGTAAAATGCACTTAAAAAGGAAAATCCCCCAGGAAACAAGACTAAATATTGATAATTTTTTCATATATAATTTTACATTTTTAGATATTTGTACTTGAAATAAGACAAAAAATACTCAGTAAGAAAATCAATTTTGCAGTTTGAATTAGGCATTTAAACCTCGCTAAAACTATAAAAAGGGAGAGGAGACCGAAAGGAACTCCGGGTTTACTGAAGAAAACCTGCTCCCGACCAGGTTAGGTTCACGGAGTAAGTTACCACGGTAATTGACTCTGAGTATAAGTTACCTCTCTTTCAGAAACGGGCTTGACTTACCCTGCTTTCTCGGGTTTGACAAACTTCCCATTTTGAAACGGAAAACCCAGAGTTTCCCTCATTTCAGGGTTAACATACTCAGAGTTTTCACTTAACCTCCTTTCTGAAACGGGCCCCTGTTCCTATGGTTTTATGATTCTGGTGTTTTGTTTATTTTTTTATACTTTATTAAATTGACCTGCACTTGAATCCTCTTTTCATTGTCTGAGACAATTAGTCTCCGAGTTCCTCCAAGTAAGAGATATTACAGTGTCTTTTGTTCTTTGAGTTTATTGTATCTTTCCCACAATATTTCTTCCTACAATAACATTTTGCATGAACACTTGATAAACAATCAAGAATTAGGGATACACTGATTTTATGAAAAAAAATAATAATTCTATACATGTATATTACGGGTGACATGATACAAGTCATGGTTCGGTACATACCTTGGTTCGGGGGTCACGCACGGTTCGATATGATTTCAGTACAACAGGAAAAAAATCTACTATGCTCGGTTTCTTTTCATTTATTTTGAACAGACAGTATTACAAATTGCAATTTACAAAAAGCACAATGTTTTGTTTTCATTGTGAGTGTACACAAATAAAATCAGACCTTTATTCAGTGAGGCATTATTAAGACAATACCGTTAAGTGTTTAAAGTTGATTTTAATAAGGAAACAGTTGAAGTGATAATTGCCGGCGTACCACGTACACACACACACACACACACACACATCAGTTCCAGCATTGCTAAATTGACAGAGCAGTTGGTACTTTATCAAGATAAAATACAGTGAATCAAACGTCAGTGAGCCCGCCTCTGTGTCACAATTGGAACTCGACTGAAGAAAAAAGCATATCATTTAACGTACATAATAAATAATATTTTTAGCATTCAAGGTTCTAGGTTCTTTATTATTCGTCACATACACAATCATACAAAGTATAATCAGCAGTGAAATGCAAGCAGAATTGAAGAAAAATACAGCATAACATGAGGAAAGATACATAACATTCAGATACATTACATCGCAAATATGGAAATATTTAGATTTTTTGCCAAATGAGAGAAGTAGGATACATGAGCTCAAAGCTCCATTTCGCAAACAGTTGAGTGCGCAAGCCTTTAAAGCAGTGCTTCCCAAATCTGTCCTGGAGGCCTTGTATGTCTCCCTTATCTAACACACCTGATTCCACTCATCAGCTCGTTACTAGAGACTGCAAGAACTAAATTGGGTGTGTCTGATTAGGGAGACGTACAAAATGTGCAGGGCAGGGGGTCCTCCAGGACAGGTTTGGGAAGCACTGCTTTAAAAGTATACTCCTTTGTCAATCTATGTGAGAGACGCGTTCAGAATCAGCACATGGTCACTGTCTAGGGGGCTTTGTTTTCAAGCGCGCAACTCACAGCATTCACTGTTCTTCTGCTGGCGGTTATCAAACAGCGTTGTATTACTGCTGGCGCTCCCTTCTGGATTGGGGTGAATTCCCTGTATTCGTTGTAAGGCCTCATGCACCGAACCAAGAGGTCCGTACCGTGACGGTTTGGTATGAATACAAGTACCGTGCCACCCCTAATATATATATATATACATACATATACACACACACACACACACACACACACTTGTAAAACTTGTGTTAACACATGTAGTGTAAATCTTTTGTTTACTTGGTTAAATAGAGAATATTAGTGCCATCTAGTGCATATATTGGGTGAATTATAAATATATAATATTCACCCAATATGTTTATATGACACTGACACTGGGCCTGAAAATGAAAACTTTTGAAATCAGGTTTAATTTTCACTGTAAGTTATCTGTACTTTTACTCAAGTAGGATTTTCAGGTACTCTTTATCCCCTGTCAGTTATGGTGGATAGAAGGCAAGGTAAGGCAAGGCTCATTTTATTTATAGAGCACTAGTTTAACACAACCGTAGTTGATCCAAAGTGCTTTACAATAAAAATAGCTGAATTTAAAAGAAAAAGAGAAATAAATCAAGCATTAAAAACAATCAATCAGCTTCAAGTGCTCAGCTCCTGCATTAGCAGCGCTAGACTTATAAATAAACATTCCACAATTAGTACAAGCCCGTTATCTTTACAGAAAACGTACTCTGTTTCATAGTCATTCATCTGATTGTACTGTGCATAATGTATTTGCATTTATGAATTACACAGACAAGGAGCACAGGATAAAAATAACAACATATCTGGACTCATGCTATCACAAATTGTTTAAGTCCCACTCGTGATTATGAGCTCAACAAACTCAAGCGATCGACTCACATTGCTTTCATATGCAACTTTTAACTACCACATTCCTATTCATGATCATTCATGAAGACAGCACCAGTAAAAACAGACAGACACAATGGTAGCTTTAGCATCATTAGCCTTACAGAGTGACAATTAGCTCTTTCAGAAGGGCAATTTATAAAACAAACACGTAACACTTACTTTGTCTGGAGCTGACATTCACGCACGAAGCTTTGGTATTGATTCCTAAATGTATTAGGGACATTTCCTCAGACAATAAAACTTAGCCACAGTATCCTCAGCTCAGATGTAGGGAGTCTATGGAGACTCTAGTGCATCCCAAAACACAACACTTGAAAAGCCTCTTTGGCGCTGACATTATGGCAAGCCGTTTTGACATTTAAAACTTTGTTTCACGATTTCACACTTACATCTACTAGCACGATAAACGTAATGCGTATTTGGCGAGTATGGTAATACGTTGTAGGCGTGCTGTCCTGGGGAAGGGCTCCGAGCTCATGGATGGCCCGAACCTAGAGTACCCCCCCGGTGTGATGAGAATTCTAGGGATATTGGTGGAGAAGGGGTGGTGGAGGGATGCTGCTTAACCATCAAATGAATGGAGGTAAGTCAGCTGTATTTATGTCCAGTGTTGATTACCTTAATTGCGCACCACTTGTCTTGATTAGGCTAAGTATTTGATGTGCTCCTCCTGAACTTTGTTAATAAAACATAATTTCACGATTTCACACTTACATCTACTAGCACGATAAACGTAATGCGTATTAGGTGAGTATGGTAATACGCTGTAGGCGTGCTGTCCTGGGGAAGGGCTCCGAGCTCATGGATTGCCAGAACCCAGAGTACCCCCCAAAAAGCAATAGGGCGTAGGACAGCCACCAGACTAATATTCCCCCTAAATACACGCTTGAGATCTGGCGGGAGCTAGTTCCGAGGAGTAACTTGTGTTGCAGGCCGGGGGCTATGTCCTCGGTTTGGCATGCATGGGTAGGCCCCACCGACCGCTGGAGTGAACTACGTGGTTTTGGGGTGACCGGTCGGGGAGGGCTCAACCGAGGCTGGATGGGTGAGCCCTGCCCTCCAATGGAGGAGCAGCGTGGTTGAGGCCCTGGCCAGGAGGACCAGAGTTGCCTGCAGTGGGATAGTTCACAGAGTCGGCGTATGGGCCCTACTGCTAATCAGAGGACAGAGGGCGGTATCTAGCCGAGAGGGCCCATGAAGCCTCCGACTAGGGCACAATGCCCCGTCGTCGGACGGGTGGGTCCTATCGGCTTGGCAGATAAAAAGAGTTTGGGACGTCCGACAAGGAGGCTCTCACGACATCCGATGGGAGATCAAGACTCATGGCATCAAATGGATGAGTGTCACTTGCGGGCGGCAAGCATAGGAGCCCACCGGGAGACCAGCGTCGACGTCTGACATGAGACCAAGGCGACGCTGCCAGACGGATAGCCTCACCGACGAGTAGGGAGAAGAGAAAACCCAGAACTGGGAGTGCTCTCGCAGCATCCGATGGGAGATTTGTGACTCAGGACATCGAACGGGTAAGCCTTGCTAGGCGGGGGGAAAAGGTTTGAGGATAGCAGAGACAGTTGGATGGTGTTCGGTGGGCAGACGAGGACCGCAGCGATGGCTAGGCCTCATCGCCCGTCGGACGCAAAATTAGGTGGGTGACTGAGACCGACGCCGACGGGAGGCCAATACTCACTGAGTCGAACGGGTCAGTCTTGTCGACCAAGGGGGAAGCGGTAAGTCGTCTAGCTGTGAGGCTCTTGCCGACGCCCGACGGGGGCACAATACCCGCTGTGTTGGACGGGTAAGAGTCGCCAGTATGGGACTAGAAAAGGCAAGGTTGTCTGGCCGGGAGTGCTCTCACCGGCAACCGATGGGAGATCAAGACTCACTGTGTCGGACAAGTGAAGACGGAAAGGTAAAGTTTGGTCGGGATGCTTAGCCGTCATCCAACTGGTGGGTGTGCTCACCTGTTTGATGGGCTAGCCTCGCTGACGTAGGAGGAAAAGGTGAGGTTGTCCAGCCGGGAGGCTCTTGCGGGATCCGACGTGAGATCAATACTCGCGAGTCGGATGGTTAAACCTCACCAGTGGTGGACTGAAAGCTAAGATTGCTTGAACGATCGGGTATGTAGCATTCGACGGGGTTCGATATTGCGGTGCGAGCAGATGGAAAAGATGAGTTTGACTGGCTGGGAGGCTCCCGCCAACGTCCGACGGTGGTTTCAATAATCGCCGTGTTGGACGGGTAAGCCTCGTCGAGCATAGGACTTGAAAAGATAAGATTGTCTGGCCGGGAGTGCTCTCACCGGCGTCCGTCTGGAGATCGGGGCTCACCGAATCGGACAGGTTTAGACAGAAAGGTAAAGTTAAGTGGTCGGAAGGCCTCGCAGTCAACCGGCAGCATGGTTGGGTAGGCCTTACCGGCTGCAGGATGGAAAAGGTAAGTTTGTCTGTCCGGGAGGCTCTCGCCGATGTCCGACGGTGGGTTAAATAATCGCCATGTCGGATGGGTAAGCCTCGTCGAGCAAGAGGTTTGAAAAGGTAAGGTTGTTTGTCTGGGAGGCTCTCGCCGATGTCCGACGGGAGATCAAGACTCGCTGTGTTGGACAGGTGAAGACGGAAAGGTACGTTGGGTGGCCGGGAGGCTCTCGCCGACATCCGGCAGGAGGAAAATACTCGCAGTCTGGATGGGTAAGTCTCGCCGGCCGTGGGGTGGAAAAGGTAAGGTTGTCTGGCCGGGAGGCTCTCGCCGACATCCGGCAGGAGGAAAATACTCGCAGTCTGGATGGGTAAGTCTCGCCGGCCGTGGGGTGGAAAGGTAAAGTTGGGTGGCCGGGAGGCACTCGCCGTCACCTGACTGGAGATGGAAGCTCGCAGCCTGGATGGGTGAGACTCTCTGGCCGCAGGGTGGAAAAGGCAAGTTGTCTGGCTGGGAGGCTCTGGCCAGAGTTAGACAAGGTGTCAGAAGGGAGAGCCTCGCCAAGCATGGGATTTAAAGGGGTAAGTAAAAGCCAGGAAGGCTCGCACCAATTTTAGAAATACCCATATGCTGCTTGCTTCCAATTCCTCACGTGCATGCACCACTCGAACCTTCTGTAAAGTAATCTTTCATAAGGTTCGGAAAGGTTGGAGCGAGTTACAAGGAGATTCAGTGGCTTCATTGCGCAGGAGCGCTGAGAGAGACACGCGTTTGTTTGATGTACACTTGAAGTGTGCGGTCTCGCCAGTCTGTGTTTTCATCACAAATGCTCTTCGGAGTCATTATGCATGTGGTTTGGAATGCGGTGGATTTATAAATTTAAGATATAAACCTCACTAACAGGAGGCTGCTCTTATTTTAAATGCTGATGCGCGCTTGATTGTGTAGACTGCTCGCGCATGCGGCTGTGCACAACTCCGTGTAAGTGGTTTAATGTTCTTGCGTCTCAAAATGGTTTTATGACACAAAATTAATGTAAATACGGGCAGTTATGTCTTAGCGGATTAGAGCGGACATGGCGAACCACGTAACTTCCATTTCAACAGAGATCCGTGCGTAGATGCAGCTTAATAGATCTCCCGCTGTCTATGGTGTCAAGGTAAAAATGACAGTAAAGATGACGAAAAATCACTCACGGTTCTTGAATGGAAAACGTTCAGATAATCTTAAATACTAAAAGCACTCTTGTTTGTTATGTTTCTGTGCTCCTCTTTATCATCTGCTACTTGCTTGCATGCTGCAAGTTATATTATTTTAGGATTCATTACATACAAATATTTTTGACATAACCATGTGTTACTTTTGATATTTAAAACGGTTATAATGGCCCGCGGCCTGTAATACATCCTTTACCCAATTAGTCCTTGGTGACGGCCTTGGATGAGAGGTAGGAGTCTATGTCTGCACCTGCCTGGATCAGTGCTCGGATGTTGTATGCCACTAGCGGTGGCACTGAGGCAACAGCATTTGGTGGGACGAGCAGTGATGTTGCTGTAAAAGAGAATATGGTGATGTTAAATAAAGTAGAGAGCGGAGGCAGTATCACGCTGAACAACGGCCTCTGGATCTTGAAGTGGGAAATTGATAGAAGCGCAAGAGAAAAAGCAGTACAAGAAAAGAGATGTGTGGGTCTGTGTTGTGAGCGAAGGCAGCGTCGCGCTTGCTTTGACAGCTGTAGCTGTAGGCCACAGGAAGGGAGTCCTGAAGAGCTATCGTAGCCTGCTCTGCTAATGGAGGTAGCCTCGCACTAGTGTCTGCTGCGGGAGCTGGAGGCCACTGTAAAGGAAAAAGACGGTTATTCATAGTGGAAGGAAAAAGACTTAGATGTGTGTGTGCCTGTGTTGTTGCAAGTGGAGGCAGCCTCGAGCTTGCTCCTGCGGCTGTAGCTGTAGGCCACGGAAAAATGTTTGTGACATTTAGCTGGACCGGTGGTGGTCAGTAACAAAGTAGCTTTACTTCGTTACTGTAATTAAGTACATTTTTCAAATATCTGTACTTTCTGGAGTCGTTTATTTAGTAACTTTTCTATGTTCCAAAGCGTAAGATTGTACTTTTTACTTCACTACATTTCATGAAACATACCGTTACTCCTTATAATATATATAATGTGCTCTGAAACGCAGGAGCAGTGTCTGATTCATGAACAAGCTGATTATTTTTAATGAACCTGTAATATTGGTTTGCAAATTGCTCCAACGCTTCCTTCGCAAGTTGGAATTATCCAATAGCAGCTGTTCTCGAGTCGACAATTCACTGATTCAAATGATCCGTTTAGAGTGATGTCTCCGGTGAAATGAAATACACAAGAGAGAACCGGGAGATCTTGTGGGCATGTACGCAACTAATGCTGCAAGATAATTTATTACTGTTGAATTTTGGATTAATTATGTAACTGAAAATCATATGTGGGTCAAAACTGACAGTTGTTTGGGAACTAAATCTGTTGTGAAGGGTGATCTATATGTATTCGCAAAACAAATTTATCTTATCCAGCTTATCTATCTATTTAAGGAATGCTATGTGTCAATTAAATGCTGGTGAAAATACGGAGGTTTAAGTAAGTCCAGTGTGTATCCTGGGCATGGTGTCATGGTTACATAGTGGCATTAACATCCAAGGTCTTCGTGAAGTCTTTTAACGATTTTTATCAACAAATACCTGCCATTGGAGATTTTACCTGAGAATTATTGGCAACATTGGTGGTTGCACGGCTAACGGAGGCCGCCTCGCGTTAGCATCTGAAAATAGAAGCTAGAGGCCCGGCTGCATAATTGCGCTGCAGCTGGGCGAGCCGCGGTGAAGGCTGAGGAGCTGAAGCGGGAAGCGAGTGAGGCTTTGCTGCGGTGAAAACTGGGGCATGGCCCAGGCTCATTGAAGGCCTGCTGCTGCGACCTCCGGCAGAGGAGAGCGTGTGGCTGGTTGAGCAGAGAGCAGCGGTCGTGACGAAGCCCGGAGCTCGGCGGTTGTGTCTGGTGAAAAATAAATAAAAATAAATGATCCTGGGTCCGGCAGATTGACTGGAGGTTACGAAAAATCCCCAGCATAGGTCTCGTTGTTTGGACGGAAATGTTGAGTCTGTGATGTAATGGCAAATGGTGTCACCGAATGCTGCTTAACCATCAAATGAATGGAGGTAAGTCAGCTGTATTTATATCCAGTGTTGATTACCTTAATTGCATACCACTTGTGTTGATTAGGCTAAGTATCTGACGTGCTACTCCCGAACTTTGTTAATAAAACTTAATTTTGACTATCCATGAATACAGGTGCATCTCAATAAATTAGAATGTCATGGAAAAGTTTATTTATTTCAGTAATTCAACTCAAATTGTGAAACTTGTTTATTAAATAAATGCAATGCATACAGACTGAAGTAGTTTAAATCTTTGGTTCTTTTAATTGTGATGAATACTTAGAATACTTCATAAGACCAATAAAAAAAATATTTTTTGTGAATTGTTGGCCTTCTGGAAAGTATGTTCATTTACTGTAGATGTACTCAATACTTTGTGGGGGCTCCTTTTGCTTTAATTACTTACTCAATTCGGCGTGGCATGGAGCTGATCAGTTTGTGGCACTCCTGAGGTGGTATGGAAGCCCAGGTTTCTTTGACAGTGGCCTTCAGCTCATCTGCATTTTTTGGTCTCTTGTTTCTAATTTCCCTCTTGTCAATACCCCATATATTCTCTATGGGGTTCAGGTCTGGTGAGTTTGCTGGCCAGTCAAGCACACCAACCATTTAACCAACTTTTTGTGCTTTTGGCAGTGTGGGCAGGTGCCAAATACTGCTGGAAAATGAAGTACTCCAAAATTTCTTGGCAAACTGGTGAAGTGACGGTTTTCAAAAACACAATGGACCAACACCAGCAGATGACATTGCATCCCAAATCGTCACAGACTGTGAAAACTTAACACTGGACTTCAAGCAACTTAGGCCAGGCAATATCGCGTTCATAACTGAATGTTATTCAGCTGCAATTATGAACATGATATTGCCTAGCTTATCAGTAAACTACGGCTCTGTGTATTAACTGCCGCTCCATTTGAAAGCAGGTAATGGCGATTTACTGCCAATTACAGAACCGGCTTTACTGACGAGATTCGCATGAGAATCGCAATTTTCAGATTTCTACGCTTCCAGGAAAAGGCAAGTTAATACACAGCTAGCCTCAGATAGCTGTATTCAAGTAAGCCCATCCTGCCATGGCAATAGCTGAAATATAACAACCCTCAGGTAGTTATACTAAGGAGGTCCCCAATCCGTCAGAAGTGTCGCCAGAGATACATAAGTGGAGTGGGGCCCAAGGTGACTGTACCCATACAATATAGGATTTCAGAAAAGTGTGCAAGGTGCCTAGCGTGCACGCTTACCACAATGTGGATTTTAGAAAGCGCACAGAAGCTAGCGTGTACACTTACCACGAACATGGATACAGAAATACTGTCACTAGGGAAATTTAGCCCAGGAGCTGCCTCGACAGGTCCTAGGCAGCAGATGCTCAGAATACTTCAGTGGAGTGGGGCCCAAGGTGCCCAAAGGCCTAGCCAACTCAGAGAATGGGAAAAAAGTTGAAAACGTAACCCATACCATATAGGATTTCAGAAAAGGGCGTAAGGTGCCTAGCGTGCACACTTACCCCAATGTGGATTTTAGATAGCACACAGAGACTAGCGTGTACGCTCACCAAATACATGGATTTTAAGAATTACTAGGTTTTATTTTTTTATTTTTTAGCCTAGGAGCTACCTCGACAGGTCCCAGGCAGCAGATGTGCAGGATACATAAGTGGAGTGGGGCTCAGGTGACCGTGGCCTAGCCAACTTAGAGAATGGGAATGAATTTGAATGCGTAACACATACCATATAGGATTTTAGGAAGGACACAAGAGCTAGTGTGTAGCCTAAATGTAGAAAACGTAGAAAATAGCCATCCTCAGACTGCTATATTCCAAAGCAAAACAGCCTGACCTGGAGAATAATCATCCGCCGATGTTCATTTAACACTCACTCTAGACTACTGAAACACCCTGGGAGAGAAAGCTTGCAGCTTCATTCCACAGAGCCTTTAGTATATCCATGCCCAACGAGGCTCTCCACACACAATAACATGCATATTAAAGAGGCACAGCTGAGCTGAAATAGCTCCACTTGTGAGCTAAAAATGACTCGGTGCTCACACTCCATCCTTATAGCAATGCGAGCCATATCCGCGGCATCAAAAAGCAATCGTTGCGAGCCGAGAATAACCGTGCGGCAACGGCGTGACCGGGCGCATCAAAGTGACTCATCACAAAGAGCGCGTGATCACCGCAACAAAGACGCAAAGGTAGAATATGCCCTCAAGTGTTAGAATCCCAACACTGAGCCACATATCCCCCAAAGCGCTGCTAGACTCACCAGGATGATGTTTCACACACTCAACAGACAGATAGCTCCGAAGACAACAAAAGTTTGTGACATATTCAGTAAGTGCCCTTTTGGGTACCCACCTAGGGCGTCCCGGGCCACATGGACCAATACGATTGTAATTGCAATTGTACACATGCTTTAGGGACCGGTCACGCAGACAGTGTTCTCCACAGTGTCCACTAGGACGCAGCATTGAATTTCCTAGAAGGGGAAGCAGGTTTTGTCCTTTGGACCTGAAAGCCCTGCCCCTGAATAACAGTTGGATGACTACTCATGCGCCTAGACCAAGCAGGTTATTGCAACCTCTGGGATTCCCTAAATTTCTGTCTGGAGACTGGGGAATGTTTGTGACAGGCTGGCTGAACAGTTTCTCTCATTGTGATAGAACTCAGCCCTATCCAACACCTCTTGAAAGTCAGAATGAAAGACCACTGGCAAATTCATTAGTTCACCTCATATGGCATCTGGCAAAGCAATTTTTGACAGCCATATTTGTCTACAACATAAAATAGCCAAATACATCACCTCTCCCACATCATGTGTCAATTGGCATTGAGCAGCCAAAGCCAAATCAACAGGGTTCTTAGAATCTTGGTCAACTGTGCTTATTGTTTGCCATACATCTGCTAGCAGTATAGCCAAAGCATTGCCTGTATGAGCTGCATGTGCAGCAGCATTAAAGGATCTTGAGATCAGATGGTCAGTTTTAGCACACTTCTTCCTGGGACATTGAGGGTTAACAGAAGCACCAATGGGACCTAAGGCAGTCAATCCAGCTATTCATGCGTTGCTTGTTTTACTTGATGCATGTTTCTGTTGAGTAACGTGCATTGGCCAACTATCTACAGCCTTCATTAAATTGAGGCTTTTGACACAGTTTCTTCCACACTGATCTTAACATAGAAGTATAATCGTCTGCCACTGAAATGCAAGGTGTAACATTTGTCTTCGATGTGCCTTCCCATACACCCCCCAACAGGAGCTGGTTCAGGCAATGGAGACTGTAAGCCAACAATCTATGCTTGGCTGTATTGAAGGAAGCTCCTCCTTCATGGCCAATCAGGAAGAGTTTTCTGACATTGGTTCCCTTCTCCCAACTGCAGTGCATCATCTTAAACAGAGTGGGTAGCAAGAATAGATAATATATCATATTTCATGCTGTCTCTTGCCCAATCGTTGGAATGCCTTCCTTAATGGTAACTAGAGATGTGAGGACTGAGGAAGACCAAAGAGCTTCAAATTTAACCATTCTCTGTTATAAACGCTGAGTAGCCGCTAGGGACTGCAATTGAGTGTCCATGTTTCCACCTTCTGCTGGCAGATATGGTGTTGGCCGTTAAGTTGTATCAACCACAATCTCACGGCTTGCGTGTGGACTTGATGTCACGTGAGTGCTTGCATGGACACTTATTAACATTCCCTCTCCCTACCATGCTCAAGTACAGATCTGCTTATCCTATTAACATAGTGAAGTTGTTTATCTCTAGGCAGGTCACAAGGAGCAGCACAGAGATTATCCACATCCTATTTCAAATGAGCAACCCCCAAGCGTGAAGGGCATTCCCTATGCCCATTACAAGGGTTCATTGCTGAGTGACAAAACCTGCAGCACTAAGAAACCATAATACCCTTTGCCGCGGACAGGTAAAGATTAACAATAATGCAGTGATAGTATATTTAACAAAACCGCATTTATTCATACAAAAAAACACCGCAATTCACAGGGACACAAGGTTGAGGTCTGCATCCCCAGGGGTCTCATTTGTAAAACTCTCCATATATTTCATCCTAAAAGTGTATGTATGCACAAAAGCTAGATTTGCGTATGCGTGATTTTTTTTTTGATTTCTAAAACCATGCGTATGCCAGTACCTGCGCAAAAATCCATTTCTAAATCCCAATCAGGGGAAAAGTGTGCGTACGTGCATCTCCACCCCGATTCCTCCCAGAAATCACCATATATGGAGCTTTCAACTTATAGTTTTACTATGCATAACCTCATCTGCATATCATTTCCTTGCATATTACCATCCACGTGACACCATGTTTGGTATAAAATAGTTGATCTCATTCTTTTACACTGGTCATATAGTATTTCAATTGTTTTAAACAATTCCCTCATACTGTGAGAAACAAGATTCTCTCGTCTGATGAACATCAATTCCAAGCATCATGTTTGAAGGAAATTAGCACTGCTCATCACCTGCAGAGTACCATCCCAAAAGTAAAGTGTGCTGGTAGCAGCCTCATGCTGTGGGGCTTTTTTTCAGCAGCAGGGACTTCAGAGTAGAAGGAAAGGTCAATGCACCAAAATGTTGAGACAGCCTTAATGAAAAATCAGTCCAGAGCATTCAGAACCTCAGACTGGGCAGAAGGGTTCACCTTCAAACAGAACAATGACCCTAAGCACACAGCAAGAGTGGCTTATAGACAACTCTGTGAATGTCCTTAAATGGCCCAGATAGAGTCTTGGCTTGAACGCAATCAAATATTTCTGGAGAAACCTGAAAATGTCTGCCAGCCTCCATCCAAGCTGACAGCGCTTGAGAGGTGAAGAGGTGAGGTGAAGAATAGCGGATAACTGCCAAATGCAGATGTGCAAAGCTTGTTGCATCATACTCAAAAATACTTGAGGCTGTAAAGGTGCATCAACTAAGTACTGAGTTAAGGATATGAATACTTATGCAATAACAGTGTAAATTTGCTTTATATTTGCTCAATTAATGTCTAAATCGCTGGCCACAAAAGTGAGTACACCCCTGTGTCAAAAAGTCCAAATTTGGCCCAATCAGTTCTTCATAAATGGTGGCCACACAAAATATTAACACTTTGTGAGGAGTGTTCTCACTTCTGTGAGATACTGTATATATAGATGTCATCTCATGTCTGCTTATGTTGTCCCAATATTCTTGTCATATTATGTGTGTATGATCCTTTAGAATAGTTTTAATCTCTGCTCTAATGAGAAATGTAAAATCCACCCCTCCTCTTAAGGAGCTATGTAGCTCATATTGACAGCTTGCTCACCCAGTCAGATCCATAGAAGTACATCATTTTTATAATACGATTTTAACATTTAAATTCTTTATTAATTACTCTGTGATTTCTCATGTGTTTCATTATAACTATATAATGATAATAACAATAATATGCTAATTAATATATTTAGTAGAATGTTATGTTCTTCATGCCGATAGTTATGTCTCTCTGGATAAAAATAAATATTACTGGCTAAACAGCCATCTATACTAACAGAAAATTTGGATTACAACAAAATGATCAACATCTTCAATTCAAAACCCAGACAATGACTATGACACCACTCACTCAAAGTAAAGTGATCTAAGTTTTATTGTATATTTTATTTTATTTTTATTCTGAGAAAGGGATTTTCTGGAATGTACATATTACTATTTACACTTGTTACTTTATGCATTTTTTCTGATCAAATTGCGGTCTGATTTGATATAACTGTTCCATTTACACTTGGCCACATAAATATGTCTCTGCAAAACGAATATATTAATTTCAATTTCTGCACTATATGCAAATTTAACAGAGTTCACTTCACGGAAAGCAACAAATATGAACTTAATTTTATTTATCCTAATTTAAAGATCAAAGGCTACAATAGTAGAGTGAGCACTGGTGAGACTGAATTATTATTTCTCTTTTCTGTCATACTGACTCGGTAAACCTGTCCCAGTACCCACATTTGCGGTCTTAGCCACTCGAAAGCGCGCATATGTGGCAGGAAGTGCATGTACACGACTGTCTCAGCTCTTAAAAATGCCAAAGTTCAGTTCTCTAAATGCATACAAGTTCCACAGAAGCCCCAACAGTGCTTTGCAGCAGCATTTGAGGCTAAGTGTGTCACAATATTCATCATTGCAATCATGTGCCCGAAAATCGCAAGATATCAAGGAAACCTTTGCAGTGCTAAATTTATTTCAGTAGAAATATATTATTTGAGGCAGAAATGAGTTTTTATTTTGTAAAACATTTGCAAATGCTTTTTATCATTTAATTACAAACACCACAATTAAATTCATACTTATACACACACACACACACACACACACACACACACACACACACACACACACACACCTATATATATATATATATATATTAGAGGTGGGCATAGATTAATTTTTTTAATCTAGATTAATCTAGATTAATCTTGGAATTAATCTAGGTTAATCTAGATTAAAATGGCTCATTTGAATTCTGCCGAAGGCATTCAGAATAAAAATATAGTACAGATCACAGCGTGCCCACCTTATTAGTTGAATAAAAACCCAAAATGTCGTTTTTTGTTATTATATTGAACTGAAAGCCATCTTATTATGCACAGTGTTGCACAGATTAAATTTCATGTAAATCATCCATGCTAACACACACGTCTTCTATTTTTTTTTTTGACATTTCACTCTCTATAGATATATTTTTCTATGTACTGTATTTTTAGATATATTCGATATATTAGATAGTTTCTCGCTCAAGTTCACATGAGACCTAAAGCGCATCCTGTTTGCTTAAAAGCGCAACGTTTCGTTGTTATTCTGAGTGCACACAAATAAACGTAGAGTCTTTACAGATTCGAAAGGTGTATTAGGCTACTTTTATCTGTATGACCAAAAATTACGGAGATTTTAAGAGCAAGTGAGCGCACCGGAGCCTGTCCTGCAGCAAACACGCTTCCACACAAACACTTCAATAGCGCATTTCTCTAGGTTAACATCATATTGAGCGCCATGTAAAGTTGTTACTACATACATCTTTCAGATGAAAAGCCATATTTGAGGTTGATGAATGATAGGTGAGCGTTTGGATGTCCTGCCCGATTGTATTACCACATAGACCAGCCGTTAACAATCTGTCCATCACGGACTGCGAGCCTCTAGTTCGAAAGACTCGCTCGCCCCTACAGTGCAATTCGGCTAGGTATACATCCGCTTAAAATATCAGGGTGAAAGTCATCATAGCTGCGAGTATAGACCCAGCTCCCAACCCAACTTTGAGAATAGATTAATGGCGATATTTTTTATCGCCGATAAGAGTCTCACGTTAACGCCGATAACGGCCCAATTACTAATATATATATATATATATATATATATATATATCCCTATGGGGACTACTAAACAGAAATATGTAAGTGTATTAAGTGCAATATAACTTAAGTGTTTATATACGTAAGTTTATAAACATGTAAAATATTAAATACATTGGTGGGGGTGGTGTCAGGTTTGGGGTGAAGGGATGAGGCGAGGACTCAATGGTGCAGAGAAAGGGCTATTTATTTAATAAAAAATAAAAAATAAATAAATAAAAAACTACCCCTTGGTGGGAAAACAGGAACAAGTCTAGGCAGGGCAGGACAAGGCTGGGCAGGATGCATCCAGGGTGAAATGATGACGAACTGGTGCAGGATTGCAAACACAAAGAGATTATAAAGGGAGCAAATGAGGAGGGTAACGAGGGAAGACAGGTGGGGCAAATTAGCCAATAATCAGGTAACAAGATGGATGGGGTCAAGACAATTGACATGAGAGCACATGGCACACAGAAAACAAAGACAGAAGCCACGTGCTCACACAAAACAAAACACAAGCACATGGCCAGCAAACAATTCACCAGCCATGTGCAAAACAGGACACGAACATGCAGCTAATGAGAATCCTCATAAGCCACGTGTTCACACAAGACATGAAAACATGAAAGCACGAAGCCAATGAAATACACAAGCTGCGTGCCACACAGCACAATACATAACATGAATGCACGCAGCCGATAAAAACAACGAACTGTGTGCAATACAACAAAACACACGTGGACGGAAGAGCGTGTGGCCGAGCGAACTCGAGACCTCACACTCACACAATGAGACAGAACGTGGAGCGCAAGTGTCCGAACCCCGACACGAAACTGAAACTCAAGACACGAGTGCCGGGATCCGAACATGAAACAAGGCACACAGAAGAGAGAGCGTACGGCTCCAGCACACTCGAAGCCACGCACTTACATAAAAACAGAACATGATGGGAGTATCAGGGCTCTGTCACAAAACCATGAAAAACACTAGACCGAAATGACAGAACCCTGACAGGTGGCCACAGCTCAAATGTCTCATGGTAAAAGGTAGAAAATAAGACATAACATTTTTATTTCTAACTTACAAGGTTGCTCATTAATTGTAAACAAATATTATTGTGACAGTTCCTGTTTTGTTTGTTACTGCAATTAACAGTTACATTTAAAAAAAAAAGATTTGTTTGTCCATTTTGGCTGAATGTGTTAGATAAAGTAGGCCAGTAGGATTCAGGTACTGTCGGATTTGGGTGACCTTTAACTTTTTAAACATACTTTTGACATTTGATAGGAAACGCCCTTTAGACTTATTGCAGATGAGCAAACAACATCTTTCAGATGTAAATAGAGACGTCAAATAGACGTCTCTGTGATGTGCTATCATATGATCATGGTAGATGAATAAAGTTTGTAAACAATCTTTGAAGTTGGCTTGAGAAAGCCTGAAATTTGGCCGCAGATGTAAAATATTTATGTTTGAAAGTTTAGATAGGTATTAGACAGATTTTGATGTTTCTAACATGATTTAACACATTGCTAACATGATTTAGCACATTGTTAATATTACATTTTGCTAACATGTTTTAGCATGATTAGAATGTTCTTAGAATGATTTGATGATTACTAGAATGTTTTGCATGTTATTGACATGTTGGTAGCATGTTTCTAGCATGTTTTTAGCATTTTTATTATGTTGTTAGCATGATTAGCTTGTTGTTTGCATGTTTTAGTATTTCACTTGCATGATTTAACATGTTGTCTAGGATAGTCATTAAGCTTTGCCTTAAAAACTCAGGGTTGTAAACACTCAATCAGCTCCCTAGCTTGTGAATCAGTATCTTGAAAATGAATCTGGTCACTGGTAGTAATTACTCAGTTTCTGGTGACATGACTAAGTACAATGTCAACAGACAACATTGTAGAATGTCATCACTGGAATTAATCAACAACAGGCAACAACAGTTATGTGTGCTTGCAACATTCCGAATAATTATTATAAATGTTAACTTGATGAGTTCATTACCTGTCTAGTGATGTGTGTTTATGCTGAAATATGCTAAAAATGGTTCGTCTTTTCAAATCTTCTATCATTATGTTTATTGAGTTGGCTCGTGTGGTTTATGTTTCATGCTTCATAAATGTAACATAAATTTTTTTGTGCATTGTTCCGTTTTTTTTTTTTTTAGCGATTGAGACTAAAAGGACTTCTGAACTAGGAAGCATATTGAGACGCATCCTGTAGCCACCTTTGCTGTACAAAGGTTTTGAGCCCCTCAGTGAAAGTGTATGCAACTTTTCGTAGATTTGATCATCTATTTAATGAAAACTGTAAGTCGGATCAGTTATAAAAGTCAAAGTAACTACAGAACAGTCTGAAGGTCTGACCTGAGTTTGGTGGTTATAGCTTTAAAGCTCTAGGAGGAAATGCTGACTAAATATTGGCTCGTAAGAAGAAGAAGAAAAAGAAGATTGAATAGCAGATCAATAAGCTGACTTTTTCAAGCCAACTTAATAAAGAAAAGAAAATCTAAATTACACATTTAACAAAAAGTGGATCACTTTTCCAATAATCTTGGTCTCCTCTCTGTTCCTAGATCGAGGTTTCATTGCAGAGGTGATCGAGTCTTCACAGTTGCTGGTCCTAGTCTATGGAGCAAATGACATGGTCTATAAAAGAAAGACCTGCATTTACCCTAATGAAAAGTTCTACACTCTTGTAGTCTTCATGCCCAGATTGCCCACTTGTACATATTTGGGCCAAATACAGGAAATGCGTCATATACTCTAGATAGACAAGTACTCAAATGCAAAGACCACAGCTGTGGTTATTTATTTTTCTTTTCTAAAGTTTCGATTGCTAGAGCTCAAACAGTGAAAATGGATTCACTAACTGTAGAACAACTTTCTTGCCCTGTTTGTCACGAAATATTTAAGGCTCCTGTTCTTTTATCATGTAGTCACAATGTCTGTAAAGAGTGTCTTCAACAGTTGTGGAGAACCAAGGAAACTCGGGAGTGTCCTGTCTGTGGGAGAACATCCTCAAAAAATCCTTCCTGTAATCTTGTGTTAAAAAACTTGTGCAAGTCTTTCCTGAAGGAGAGAAATGAGAGGCGTTCAGCAGATTCTGAGGAGATTTGCAGTTTACATGGTGAGAAACTCAAGCTTGTCTGTCTGGAGGACAACCAGCCTGTGTGTTCAGTGTGCAGTGATACACAGAAATATGCCAATCAAACGTTCAGACCCATCAGTGAAGTTGTTCCATCATATAAGGTAAGACAGGTTTACAGATTGTTTACATACTGCATGAGGATAAGCTTAATTATTAGTTATCATATTACAGAAATCTCGGGTGTCTAGATTTTCACTTTAAATTCTAGGAGGAGCTCAATACGGCACTGAAGTCCTTACAAGCAAATCTTAAACAGAGAGAAAAGATTAAAAGAGAGTTTGAGAAAACAGTTCAACATATCAAGGTGAGGATTGATTCTACAGACACATTACATGACTAAATATTGATTAGAACTGTTTAATTGATTTGTCAGACAAATTTACAGGTGGCTGTAATACAGGTGGGTGGCTTTCCATGTCTTACATTTACTTTCCATAGATAGGTTGGAATGGTTGTTATAGTGTAAAAAACGGTATATTATGTCCCCTAAGCCTAATAACTCTACCCCTAAACACAAATCTTTCTACGACATCTTTTAGTATTATTTATAAGCTGTTTTCCACAAGGTCAACAATTATGTAGCCCTGCACATGGCATGCAGGACTAAAAGTAAATTGTGAGCACAATTTTTTTACAGTCTGTTTATTGAGATGTCACAATAAATAACAGTAATACAACAATATTATAGTTACATCTTTTAACATATGAAGGCCAGGGAAAGAAACTAACAAAAATGTATTTATTTTTAAATAAACAAATAAAAACAACAATGAAAAACAACAAAAAAGAGTAGAGAAGTAAACAATAAAACGGCACAGGTTATTTCGGTAGTGCCCTGATATGGGATTTTGAGAATACAAAACATGCAAATACAACTAATGGATCAACAATGGTTCATTTATGCACATCTATGGGGGGAGGGGGGTATTGCTGGGATAGGTCAGGTGTCAAACTATCTTGTCTTCTCTTGTCTCATTCATTACATTACCAAAATCTGAATTCGAGATGAATGATATACAGTGGGGCAAAAAAGTATTTAGTCAGCCACCAATTGTGCAAGTTCTCCCACTTAAAAAGATGAGAGAGGCCTGTAATTTTCATCATAGGTATACCTCAACTATGAGAGACAAAATAAGAAAAAAAAATCCAGAAAATCACATTGTAGGATTTGTAAAGAATTTATTTGCAAATTATGGTGGAAAATAAGTATTTGGTCACCTACAAACAAGCAAGATTGCTGGCTCTCACAGACCTGTAACTTCTTTTTTAAGAGGCTCCTCTGTCCTCCACTCGTTACCTGTATTAATGGCATCTGTTTGAACTCGTTATCAGTATAAAAGACACCTGTCCACAACCTCAAACAGTCACACTCCAAACTCCACTATGGCCAAGACCAAAGAGCTGTCAAAGCACACCAGAAAAAAAATTGTAGACCTGCACCAGGCTGGGAAGACTGAATCTGCAATAGGTAAGCAGCTTGGTGTGAAGAAATCAACTGTGGGAGCAATTATTAGAAAATGGAAGACATACAAGACACTGATAATCTCCCTCGATCTGGGGCTCCACGAAGATCTCACCCGTGGGGTCAAAATGATCACAAGAACTGTGAGCAAAAATCCCAGAACCACACGGGGGACCTAGAGAATGACCTGCAGAGAGCTGGGACCAAAGTAACAAAGGCTACCATCAGTAACACACTGCGCGCCAGGGACTCAAATCCTGCAGTGCCAGACGTGTCCTCCTGCTTAAGCCAGTACATGTCCAGGCCCGTCTGAAGTTTGCTAGAGAGCATTTGGATGATCCAGAAGAGGATTGGGAGAATGTCATATGGTGAGATGAAACCAAAATAGAACTTTTGGTAAAAACTCAACTTGTCGTGTTTGGAGGAGAAAGAATGCTGAGTTGCATCCAAAGAACACCATACCTACTGTGAAGCATGGGGTGGAAACATCATGCTTTGGGGCTGTTTTTCTGCAAAGGGACCAGGACGACTGATCTGTGTAAAGGAAAGAATGAATGGGGCCATGTATCGTGAGATTTTGAGTGAAAACCTCCTTCCATCAGCAAGGGCATTGAAGATGAAACGTGGCTGGGTCTTTCAGCATGACAATGATCCCAAACACACCGCCCGTGGCAACGCGAAGGAGTGGCTTCGTGAAGCATTTCAAGGTCCTGGAGTGGCCTAGCCAGTCTCCAGATCTCAACCCCATAGAAAATCTTTGGAGGGAGTTGAAAGTCCGTGTTGCCCAGCGACAGCCCCAAAACATCACTGCTCTAGAGGAGATCTGCATGGAGGAATGGGCCAAAATACCAGCAACAGTGTGTGAAAACCTTGTGAAGACTTACAGAAAACCTTTGACCTCTGTCATTGCCAACAAAGGGTATATAACAAAGTATTGAGATGAAATTTTGATATTGACCAAATACTTATTTTCCACCATAATTTGCAAATAAATTCTTTAAAAATCCTACAATGTGATTTTCTGGATTTTTTTTCTTATTTTGTCTCTCATAGTTGAGGTATACCTATGATGAAAATTACAGGCCTCTCTCATCTTTTTAAGTGGGAGAACTTGCACAATTGGTGGCTGACTAAATAATTTTTTGCCCCACTGTAAATGGTCCAAATATTTTCAAAAGAAGGAAGTTTACCTTTTAACATATAGGTTATCTGTTCCATCGCTAAACAGAAGGACATGTTATTGATCCACTGTATGATAGATGGCTTTTCCACTTTCTTCCAGTACAAAGCTATTAGACACTTTGCTTGAAATATACCAGTATCAACACGTTTACAAATGCTGCCATGGTGTGCAATGTTCTCTGGAATAATTCCTAAAATAAAAAATTCTGGTTTCATTGGTAGGTTTATAGGTACCATCTGAGAAAGGAAAAAAGCCACTTCTTTCCAGAACTCCTGCACCTTAGGGCAGTTCCACATACAATGCAAAAGTGTGCCTATATCAACTGAGCATTTAATACATGTGTCTGGAATGTTCTGGTTCATTTTATTTAACCTAACTGGAGTAATATACGTTCTCATAATCCAGTTGTACTGTATTAATTTGAGATTACTATTAACTGTTTGTAATTGAGCTTTCATACATATTTCTTCCCATACATCTAGTGGAATGTTTACATTTAAATCTTCTCTCCAAGCGGCCAATTAAAATTCTGATGGTAGAGAATGACTCCAACATTTTATAAAACATAGATATTAACCCTTTAGATTGGGCAGATTTTGATAACAGGTCTTCAAGAGGTGTTTTATTAGCTTTGGTAAGTCTTGCACCTTGATAAGAAGAAACATAGCTCCTAAATTGAAGGAATTTAAAGAAATGTTTTTTTGGAATATCGAATTGCGTTACAATTTGCGCAAATGACATTAGATCTTTTCCTTTATAGAAATCCTCAATTTTTTGCTGCCCTTTATCAAACCACATTTTAAATCCTGGTCTGATCTAGCTGGTTTGAAATGCTTGTTCCCCCATATCGGAGTAAAACATGATAAAGTATCGGACTGACCTAAATATTTATACACATCACACCAGACATTAATTGTATTGATAAGAATAGGATTAAAAGATACAATTTCTTTGTCTTTTCTGAGAGATTTAATATCTGCTGAATAAAGGTAGAGATTAAGGGGTAATTTTGACTTTATAAAGAAAGATTCAATATCCAACCAAGATGTATGTGTTTCAGAAGAAAAATAATATAAAGTAGATCGTAACTTTGCTGCCCAGTAGTACCACTGTAGATTGGGAAACTGGAGACCACCCCTATTGTAAAGCAAGCATAATAATGATAGACGAACACAAGCTCGTTTATTATTCCAAATAAAATCAGTGAATAATTTCCGAAGTGTTGTAAAAAAGGAGGATGGAGGGCAGAGAGAGATATTTTGAAACAGATATAATATTTTAGGTAGTATACTCATTTTTATCGTATTTACACGTCCGATAAGCGATATAGGTAAACTTTTCCATCTTTCAATAAATTTAGAGATAGTGTTTAAAAGAGGCTGAAGATATATGATCTATATTAGCCATTATTTTAATTCCTAAATAAGTGAAGGAATCTACTACATTAAATTGTGTTACAGCCGGTATTTGACTATCATCAACATTTAGTAAAAGGATGATTTAGATTGGTTTATTTTATAACCAGAAAAGTTTCCAAAGAGTGAAAGAAGTTGAGTTAAATAAGGGATGGAATGAGCCAAATTTTTCAAATAAATAATTACATCATCTGCATACAAAGAAATACGCAAATCTATTTTGTCTGATCTGATGCCTAGTATGTTACTATGAGACCTTATTGCAATGGCAAGTGGTTCGATTGCTAAAATAAAAAGAAGGGGTGAAAGAGAGCACCCTTGACGAGTACCTCTTTGGATAATAAAAGCTTTGGAAACTATGCTATTAGTAAGTACTTCAGCCATAGAATGCATATAGAGTATCTTAATCCACTTACAGAAAGTTTCTCCAAACCCAAATCTTTTAAGGACCTCAAATGTATATGGCCATTCCACCCGGTCGAAAGCTTTTTCAGCATCTAAGGATAGAATGGCCACATCACCAGTTCCCCTTTTGAAATATAAAACATTAAGCAAGGTTCTTACATTATGAAAACCTTGCCTGCCCCTAATAAATCCGTTTTGGTCTTGGTGGACTATCTTGGGCAGAAGTGCTTCCAAACTCTGTGCTAAAATTTTACTCAGTATTTTAACATCTGTATTAAGTAATGAAATTGGTCGGAATGATTCACATTTTGTATTTATTTTATTAGGCTTAGGTATTAATGTAATGAGAGCGTATCTTAACGATTCTGGGAGCACACCATTTGCAAAGGATTCTTTAAACATATCTAAAATTGGTCGGGCAAGTTTTCTTTTAAATTTATTGTAAAAATCTACATTAAGGCCATCTGGCCCTGGTGTTCGACCTGCTTTTAGATCGTCAATAGCCTCTGTGATTTCTTCTTCTGTTATGTCTATGTCTAGATATATTTTTGTCTCTTCAGAGATAGTAGGTATAGATAAACTGTCAAGAAAGGTTGCTTGTGAGTTAATATCTGCATACTCGGAAGAATATAAAGTCTTAAAAAAAGATTTAAAAGTATAATTTATCTTTACCGGGTCTACTGTAATACTTCCACTATTATCTTTAATAGAATGTATAGTTCTTTCAGATTGTTTTTGTTTAATTCTCCAAGCTAGCAATTTTCCTGCCTTTTCACCTTGGTCGTAATAATTTTGTCTTAACATCATTAGACTAGCTGCTGCTTTTTTTGGCAGATAGTTCATTATATTTAGTTCTAAGGTTTAGCAGTTCCTGGTGAAGAAATGAGCCATTATTATATGATAAGGTCTTTTCTAGAAGTTTTATTTTTGTATCCAGTTCGGTCAATTCTTTCTTATAGCTTTTTGATTTACTACTTGTGACACTTAGAATAACATCTCTAATAAAAACTTTAAAAGCTTCCCATCTGATACTAGCTGAGGTTTGTGTTGTATTAATATCAAAGTACATATCTATCTGTTGTTTAATCTGTTATTCCTCCTTTTATTCCTTCCGAAGCTCCTCCGTGGGACTCGAGACCGGTGAGTGGCGCAGGTGTCGTTCATTATCATTCACTCCACCGGCCTCGCTCCGTTCCCACGGCTCGGCCCGCCCACTCGTCACATACCCCCATCGCCCCTCGCAGGCCGGGGTACTCCCGAGACTGCGCTCTACTCCCCTCCCCTCTCCCGGGGAGCCGTCAGGCGGCGGCGTACCTGGGGGTAAGGACAGACAGGCGAGAGAAAGGAGACGGAAGGATGAGGAGTGACAGAGAAGAGAGAGGAGAGAGGAAAAATCTCGGTCCGGTTCCCGGACACACTGCCGCTCGGTCCTCAACCAACTGAGCTGCTCACTCATGTGCCATGCGATGGTACTGGACCTCTTTGGTGGACGGCCCGATGACCCTTCCGCCTCCTGGCGGCCGGCGATGGCTCCTCCAGTCGAGGGCAGCCGGCAGCGAGTCCCCCGTTCCCTGCTCCTCCACCAACCTGGCGGATGGCAGCAGGCTCCGGCCCACTGGCGAACGGCGGCGACTCCTCCGCTCCCTCTCGGATGGCAGCCACCCCTCCTCGTCCCAGGAGCACGGCAGTGAGTCTTCCGTCCCACCTGTTCTTCCATTGCTCCAGCACCACCGCTTCGGGCAGCCACTGGCGTAGGGATGGGTACCGAAACTCGGTATTTAATCGGTCTCGGGGCTAAATTATAAAAGACCGGAGTATCGATAAGCTCTGACGTTAACGGTTCTGCTATCGGTACTGGAGAAATTAAGAAAACACACATACATTTATTATTGCTATATATATATATACACACATTCTCTTGCAAATTATATCCCGCCAGAGTCACCAGCTGTTTTTATATGCAATAATATTCAAACTCTTGTCTATGATGCATTTTTGCTATTCCCAAATCAGAAGCGCGATCGCTCACGTGGATGAGTTCAGCACGCGCAACATAAGCCCTGTTTATGTTAGAAGAGAGAACTAACCATTAAAACATGCTTACACTTTAGGCCTGTGGCTGTTATATTAAACTGAGTTTATTTAATGTTTTTTTTTAGCTTCTAAAGATTATAGCCGTGTTTCTTCTAACACAACTTCCTTCTCTTCACAGCGGCGCGCATTCGTTCCTCCCTGACCAAAACTTAACATCAGAATCAGATCAATCGTCTGTCGATTGTTGTAAAATGCCGTCTTTACAGTTACTAAATTGCTGGACATGTTTGATAATGAAATGTTGGAAGTACAATCCACACGAGAGACGCTGTTCCTCAGGCTGAAGTGTGTGTGTGTGTGTGTGTGTGTGCAGGGGCGCGGAAAGGTCTTTTATGTAGGGGGTGCTGGGGTAGTCAATTTCTGCGTATAAATATTACGCCAAATAGAAACAGAAAATCGTGCTATAGCCTACGCACTTTCATGAGATCGTGTTAGACAACAATTAGCTATTTTACAAATGGGAATAGGCTACAATGAATTCATAACAATGTTTTACATTCAAGTTACATTCAAGCTTAAAAACCCTTAAAATGTATAGTGAAAAGTTTTTTTAAAAGCATCTGGAATGCAATAAAGTAATTTTAAAGCTGTTTTTAAAG
The DNA here is from genome assembly GCA_027564155.1 of Gymnocypris eckloni scoliostomus. NCBI lineage: Eukaryota > Metazoa > Chordata > Actinopteri > Cypriniformes > Cyprinidae > Gymnocypris > Gymnocypris eckloni. The sequence continues at coordinate 524,398 of CM050420.1, forward strand.
CATTTGCTGCATGGATTAAAACGATAGGCCAATAAATAATTCACATCAGTCAGACAAAATTGCATTGCAACAAATCCTTTAAATTTCAAGGACAAAGATTTACATACTTTTTTTATTGAATACAATTATAAAATAAAACGCAAATTATAATCGGGCCTGTTTTAGGCTTTCCCTTATTTTTATATTTTAGATGGTGAGGTGACGGGAAAAATGACTCGCCATTTCCTCATTGGAGAAATATATGCATCTTAACGGATTACATAGGCTAATGAAGAGTTTTTGCTTTGCTTTGAATTATTTCGTTTTAAAGTAGTATTTTAAAGCTTTCTATAGATATATTTATCATATCTCTGAGCCAGTTTCGAGTTGCGAGTTTCGGTTCATCATTGAAGCCTCTTGTTCAAAACCGGAAGAAAGTGCATTCTCTGTTTTCCTATTTTATAAAAGCACAATGTTGATATTGTGAATGCACACAAATAAAAGTAGACCCTTTACAGTTCAAAATGATATATTACTCTTACCTTTATGAGGAAAAAAAAAAATCACACGGCGTATTTTAAGTTGTTTTTACTGTAAGAAAAAATCCTCCATGTCCTGTAAAGCTCGCTTCAGCTTCCACTCTCCACACAAACTGTTGGATATTGCACATTTATATAGGTTAAACATTTAAACTAACACTGTGATATGCTTGAACTGTTTATAGGCCTATCTATCGATTTTATTTTAGTCAAGTCTTGATGATTTGATAAGGCTAAATTAATCAAACATAGGCGATCAACTCTGATGCTGGCCGTTGCTTAAAAGAAAAAACATTTAACGAACAAAAATGCTCCCAAGGTTTTTCTAAATTAACTTTATGAAGAAAAAAAAAACGAAACATCGTCTAATCACTTTTCCATTACATACAAAACTGAACTATTTTAGCTATAAGCTGTTTTGGGAGAAGGCAAAGACTCATATCGCTGAGAACAAAAAAAAAAAAAGTACATCCATGATATTTCCATGTTCCGCTTTTAAGCCACAACCTACAAATTCTTCAACACAATCATAGCATTCACAAACATAAAAGCAAGCATTGGCAGTGCTGCGTGCGTGATTTGACAGGATGTGCGCAACGTTCGCATCAAATAGCCCTGCATCAGTTTAATAACTTTGATAACTTTAATTCTTACAACTGTTAAATTAATGGGCAAATGGTAAATATGTCGAAGATCACATAGAAATAGATAGCAAAATAGCCAATGTAAACTAAATGTTATAAACATCGGAGCAACCATATACATTTTTAAATTAATCTTTATTATAACAAATTTAGCCTATATATTTTTTTTATTCACAACAGTTTACAGTTGCCCACAGAAAAAAACAGGGGGTGCTGCAGCACCCTCAGCACCCCCTGTTCCCGCGCCCCTGTGTGTGTGTGTTTGCGCGCGTGTGTGTGTGTGAGTGCGTGTGTGTGCGTGTGTGTGTGTGTGTGTGTGCGTGTGTGTGTGTGTGTGTGTTTGCGCGCGTGTGTGTGTGTGTGTGTGCGTGCGCGGCGCGCTCCAAGCTTCGGGCGCGTCCAAACGATCAAATACACACACAATAAATTGTATATTTGTCAGTTTGTTTAACTTTGTTTCTTTGTTCATGTTCTTACTCTATCTTATCTTATGTATATAAAACACAAAAAATGCCTGCACACTGCTGCATTTACAAATTGATGTTTTATATTTATTTAATGAAATATTTATTTAACATCTCAGAATATAAAGCCATGTTAATTAAGCTGCTAATCTATCATAGAAATATATATTTCATACATATATGTGTATGTATGTATGTATGTATATATGTATGTATATATATATATAAATAACAAAAAGTACCGATAAGAATACCGTTAAAGCACCGGATCGATAAGCAGTATCGATAAGAGTAGTAGTACCGTTAAAACCTTAACGATACCCATCCCTACACTGGCGGTCTCCGCCACTTCCTGCTGCCCGATCTTCTCAGCACCGCGATCCCACTCAGCAGCGAGGGCTCTCTGACAGCGTGTCCCTCCTTCCTCCCGGGTTTCGGCACCAATGTAATGAAGTTGATATGTACGGGAAGAATGAGGCGGGAACCGGCGAACATTTAACACATTTAATCAAATAAACAAACACAAATGAAACGCGGCAGCCCCTCACGGACGACTGCCGCACACAAAACACAAACTAAAATTCCAGGCCTGGTCCTCTCTCCTCCTTTTATTCCTTCCGAAGCTCCTCCGTGGGACTCGAGACCGGTGAGTGGCGCAGGTGTCGTTCATTATCATTCACTCCACCGGCCTCGCTCCATTCCCACGGCTCTCGGCCCCGCCCCACTCGTCACATATAACTTTTAAAAAGTTTGGTCATCCTAACAAACTAACAGGGTGGCACGTAATGGAGTGCAGGAGAGCAGCATCAAGAATACCAAATATTGTGACAATCTGGCCATTTAATTATTAGGGGGAACTTGTCCTCCTAAATGCCTATGGTGGTTTCGACCCTGCTAGAGCCTTTATCCATTAAACGGTCACATGCTGCATTTGTCCAATCAGTGATGCTGACACCACAAATAAGGATGTTGACCCAGGGTTTAGGAATAAATGATGTGAAACATCAGAAGATGAATACCCAGGATAAATTGATAAACCTGTGTACAAGCAATGTGAAATGTAAAGCAAGAAAACGGTTATGTATGTAACCATGGTTCCCTGAGGGAACGAGACGCTGTGTCAAAAACGCTATGGGAATGCCTTCAGCGTGACCACGATCTGAACCACATGTGTAATCAGTCCAATGGATGGGCGAGACGTCATGGGCGGGGTGACGTAGCGACCAGGAAGCTTAAATGCACGTGCGGGGGAACCGGCGTCAGCTTCTAGGAATGAAGCAAGCACTCACAGGGATACTGGGAGTATGGCCTTGAGACACAGCATTTCATTCTCTCTGGGAAATATGGTTACATAAGTTCCCCTTCAGGAACTCAATCTGCCCACTTGAGTATGTCCACACCACCAGACTTACAAATCCCTGCCTGGTGTGGAAGAGCACAGCTACGGTGAGAAAAAGGTGCCAGGAGTGGCTAAAGTGGGTGGAGCCCGCGTCCCGAAAGCCAACTTCTTGAAGAGTGAGCCTTGACCCCCAAGGAGAGGGGAGATCAGAGGACTCAAGGCTATGGAATAGTATCCTGATCCACCAATTAGCATAAACTTCTCTGGCCGGAGGCTCAGCCTCAGCACATCGTAGAGGAAATATGTAACTAGAGGGTGTCTGCCTACTGACTGGTCACCAAGAGAGCCGTGGTAGGCTGCAATGGCTGCCACGTAGACATTTAGGGTGGATTGGGTCAACCCTGCAGAGAATCGGGCATGCAGGAACTCCAGCACTGTACCAACCGGGCAATTAACTAGGTCGAGCTGGCGGTCTCCGCACCAAGACTTGAAAAGCTTCAACTTCAAGGCGTATAGTTTCCTCATTGAGGGAGCTCTGGATTGGAGGATGGTCTCAATAACCTTGGTTAAAAGACTTGAAGCTATGAGCTGTGCCCCCTCAGAGTCCACACCCACAGCTCCAGCGGGGTTGAAAGATGAAGCCTCTGCCAAGTCTGTACCATGGCATCCAGCCCCAGTGGAGCTGAATGAGTCAGAGAGAGCCAGAGGGGACAGTGCGATGTCTCTCGAGTCACAAACAGGCCCACCTGAACCTGGCTAAAAACTCTTGGCCACTGCCACAACAGAATGTCTGCTCCCATATTGAGATGACCAGGAATTTGCAGAGCTCTCAGGGAGAGGATTTTGCCCTGGGACCACACAAGGATCTGGTGCACCAGCTTGTAAAAGGAGCACGAACGCAGACCTCCCTGGTGGTTTATATAAAAGACCACCGTTGTGTTGTCGGTGCGCACCAACACATGATGATCTCTTAGGTCCGGGAGAAAGTGTTTCAGTGCTCAAAACACGGCCAGCTTCTCCAAGCAGTTGATGTGCCATATGAGATGGCGACCGCTCCACAGACCGCGGGCAGGGTGGCCCCTCATGACAACTCCCCAACCAGTGAGGGACGCGTCCGTCGCTAGCGTTACGCGGCGACAAGGAGCTCCCAGCACTGGGCCCTGAGACGAGAACCAAGGTTTCCTCCACATATCTAAGGCATGTAGGCATCGGGAGCGTAACGTTTGCAGTGGGGAGAAGCACAATAAGCCTTCCTTTTTTTCGAAAGCTCCCCAGAAATGCTTCTCATAATGATATTCGTTCACAATATGCTTGTGAAAACAATATGTTTGTGCAACTGCTTTACGAAAGCTCATCGACATCCTCCACATCCACCTCTGAGGAGGAAGACAGTCGGAGAGTCGAGTCCTCTCTCCGGAGGGGGAGGGGAGAAACCGAGCGGGCGCTGGATCTTGTGGGAAAGGAAGAAGATAGGGGCTCGCCTGTCTCCATTCCATCCACCTGATCCATCTGCGATTCCCACGAGCGCAGCCGCCTCTCCACCTAAGCGAAAGCTGGGCCGGCAAGTCAAGTTAAGTCACGTTTATTTATATAGCGCTTTAAACAATACAAATTGTAACAAAGCAACTGCAAAATATAAAAATAGGAAAATTGTGTCAATAATGTAAAATGACAAGATTGAACAATCAATTTTCAGTTGAAGGCATTTCATTATTGAATTCAGTGATGGCATCGTCCAGCTCAGTTCAGTTTAAATAGTATCTTTTCAATCAAGTCGACGATATCGCTGTAAATGAAGTGTCCCCAACTAAGCAAGCCAGAGACTACAGCGGCAATGGACCAAAACTCCATTGGTGACAGAATGGAGAAAAAACCTTGGGAAAAACCAGGCTCAGTCGGGAACTGGCCAGATGGACCAGCAGTTTGTTCCAACCACAGCAAAGTCAGATTGTAAGGGCTCCACTGGTTCCAGTGGTCTTTTCCCGATGGCTGTCTAGGTGACGGGGTCCTCACTGGGGATCAGTTTCTGGGGCTCATCTACGTGTCCTAGAATCCGCTGACGTTTCGGGCTGTAGAGGTTGTCTCTAGGTGCTGATCCACCATCTGATCTGGATATGGCCTGGATCTGGTGACTGCAGTGACCATCTGGGCTGGATAAGGACCGTATCGGGTGGCTACGGTGACCTCGGAATAAGAATGAAACAAAATAATATTAGCGTAGATGTCAATCTCCTTACGATGTAACATCGTGTTTTATGGGAACTGTTCCCGGGTCCGGTTGACTTAATTAATGAAGCTTAACAATCCTTTAATGGATTTGAATATTAGAAGTGTATTAGTGTACGTGTGCACGCCAGGTTAATGAAATGGGTCTTTAATTTTGATTTAAACTGACTGAGTGTGTCGGCCTCACGAACATTTTTAGGTAGGTTGTTCCAGCGTTTGGGCACTAGATAGAAAAAGGATCTGCCGCCCGCAGTTGATTTTGATATTCTAGGTATTATCAAATGGCAAGAGTTTTGAGAACGCAGTGGGCGTGGAGGACTATAATGGTATAAGAGCTTGCTCAAGTACTAAGGAGCTAAACCATTTAGGGCTTTATAAGTAATTAACAAGATCTTAAAATCTACACAATGTTTAATAGGGAGACAGTGCAGTGTTGACAGAACCGGGCTAATGTTCATAAAGTCATTACTGCTGTGTTGTTGGGAAATGTCAACACATTTTGATGATTTATTTTTTGTTAATTTTGCCACTGTATTGAATAATGACAGTTTTTAATGCTTTTCTGTAGGGTAGGGTACTAGGGTAGGGATAGGGTACTCTCCCGCCAAGCAATACGAAATACCTCCAGTTTTGTTTTCCACCTGCTTTTTTTGCAGTGCAGTTTTTCTGCACTGTTGGATATGCTAAAGAATTGAGATAAATCAGGAAGATTGCTTGCAAAGCAGTCTTTTGTGGTAGAAGTGATGGTTCTACAATACTACAAGGAGTTTAATTTACAGCTTTAGCTAAATGGAGTTTACACAAGACTATATAACGATCTGATATATAATTGCTTTGCTGTAGAATTTCAACACCATTAACATAAATTCCATGTGATAGTATTAAATCTAGAGTATGATTTCGACAATGAGTAGGTCCTGACACGTGTTATCTTACTTAGTTAATCTTATCTTACTTAGTAAAGAATGTCTATGAATGCTGATCCTAATGCATTTTTTTCATTATCAACGTGGATATTAAAATCCCCCACAATTAAGACTTTATCTGCAGCCAGCACTAACTCTAATCGAAAATCACCAAGTTCTTTAATAAAGTCTGTATGGTACCCTGGTAGCCTGTATACAGTAGCCAGTACAAACATCAAGGGGGATTTATCATTAATACTTTTTACTCAAGATAATGTTATATGAAGCACCATTACTTCAAAGGAGCTATACTTAAAGCCTGTCTTCTGAGAAATACTAAGAGTATTGCTATAAATTGTAGCAACACCTCCCCTTTGCCTTTGAGGTTGAGGAACACTGGTGAAGGCTCCCTCCTCAAAGAGAGCCCTCTGAGAGTAAAGTATATGCAGTGACAAAAGCTCGCAAAACTCCTTCGAGAGCTGACTCTGTGTGCTCTACTCTCAAGCAGACAACACACAAACTGTGTGTATCCCCACCCGTAATGTAGCCCGGGGAGAGAAGATCACACAGCCTGAGATGCTGCCCGCCCTCTCCCTATGTTTGTCTTCACTCGTATAAGAAATAAGGAGTGATAACACCAAATAAGACTGACACACACGGAGCATGACAGAAAGCTGACGCCGGTTCCAATGCACATGCTTTTAAGCTTCCTGGGTGCTACGTCACCCCGCCCGTGACTTCTCGCCCATCCATTGGACTGATTAAACAGAGCGTTTAAGCGGTTCAGAGCGTGGTCACACTGAAGGCGTTCCATAGTATTTTTGATGCAGGTCGAGTTCCTGAAGAGGGAACCCAGATTTGTGTTTACCAAGTTTTAAGAGTAAAACACTGATTCACCAATAATATCTCAAGTACCATCAGTCCATAATTCTATAAGGTCTGTTTAATATGGAATGTATAAGTAAACAAAAATCGACACTGCCACTGCTGCTCCCAAGGATCAGTTTATTAAAGTAAACACAATGTTTCTACCCTACGGTCTTCTTCAGGCACAAAACGTAGACCTTAGGGTCAAAACATTGTTTATTTTATTAAACTGATCTTTGGAAGCAGCAGTGGCAGTGTGCCAATTTTTGTTTTCTTATAGTGAAGTGCTTCATATGATCAAGCATCTGCCTAAAATTTCTGTATGTGTGCATATAATATTTTATTCTAATTTAGTATGACAAACATGAAAAATATATTTATTCAGACATGGCTGACACATTTTAAAAGTTCTGTTGATATAATTACAAATTCTACTGCATATGAATGTATTAAAAATATATTTAAAACGGTCATTTTTTGTGAAGAGAAACTGATGAGAATAATCACCCTAAAGACACAGAGCATCTATTACAGTACTACTTAAGAAAGTTAAAGTAGTAGTTAACTAACCCACATTTAGCAACTCACTCTTTGGGTGAATCCCATTTCTCTGTCTTACCCCTTCCCCTTCGTCTTATCCCTTGCCCTTGCCCCTCGAAACTAAGTGGTAAGCGCTAGAGGTGAAAACATAGCCCTATGAATTGAGAGGCCACTTGCTTACGGTTACGTCATCATACATCGTCGCTAGCTGGCAGCTACGTCACTAGAAGCGACAAGTGTTGCTCACAAACACTTCTGTATGTCGATTGCGTGGGTTTTAGTGATGTTTTTCTCTAGTCAGAGAATTGCGGGACTGTTGTGCAAATCAGCAATGTAACGATAGCGTGGAAAAATAGCAATTTGTAAAAACGTTTAAATTAAGAACATGGTTGCAAATATATATGTACAGGACTGTGTAGAGCACAAAACAAGAGTGTCATAATTTTTTAATCATCATTTATTTAAGCCGAAAATACTTTATGGGACTCTCTCAGGATGATCTGGCCGCAGTGTGTTCTGGGTACCCATTGGTTTCAAGTAAGCTCGCAAATCTTCTTAGTTTTGAGGGCTATTTAGCCCTTCCCCTTAGCCCTACCCCTCGATCAAGACGAGAATTGGGACAACACTTACTCTCACGTGAACATGCAAAACTAAGGGAAAGGGCTAAGGGGAAGGGGTAAGACAGAGAAATGGGATTCGGCCTTCATGCTGCTCCAGAATAAGTTTCATCTTTGAGATTAATTGAATGTGATTTGATTTCAGTCTCAAGCTGAATACACAGAGCATCAGATTAAAGAGCAGTTTAAGAAACTTCGTCAGTTTCTCAGAGATGAGGAAGCATCTACAATTATTGCACTAAGGGAGGAAGAGGACCAGAAGAAGCAGAAAATGAAGGAGAAGCTGGAGGACATGAACAGACACATTTCAGCTCTTTCACAAACTATCAAAGATTTGGAGGAGACAATGAAAGCCAATGACGTATGCTTTCTAAAGGTCTGATTTCAGATCATTCATTGATTAATTCATTTATGATTGATGAACTTGTTGATGATAAATTGTGTGTTTGTTCTGCAGAAGTTTCCAGTCACGATGGAAAGGTGAGTAATCTGCTGGTGTCTCTGTTTTCTCTGCTTCTGAATCCAAAGCCAATGCAGTTCTGAATGTTCTTCCAGATTCCAGATCTCACAGCCGGACCAACAGATGACTTCTGTAGTTTTGATTCATGTGCCACGTTACTTGGGCAACCTGCCGTACAGAGTCTGGAAGAAGATGCTGAACTCTGTCCAAAAGAGTAAGTCTGGAGACAATCTGTGCTGTTACACACACACTGGAATTAATGCAGGGGTCATTACCTGGCACCGGCGGATGGTCACGAATGCTGTACCCACCGCATATCATGTACCCACTGCGGGAAGATGACCTTCTTGGAGTTGCGATTGAGACCCTGGTACTTCAAAAGAGGTGGCTTGCCCTTGCCTCTGCCTCGATCTAGTTCTCTTCCTGGTAAAAGCCGGAGGAGGACTACTTTGTGTAGTAGCCTGGGTGGTCTGAGGATTATGTTGAGGTCTTTCCCTCCGAGGAACCAACCTCCCAGGGCCCCCTCACGCGCTCTGTGGCCAGTGGAGTTGCCCGGGGAATGTGGTGGGCCTTCTAATTGGAGTGTACCAGCCGTATCCTTTGGCAAACCCCTTGATTCTTCCTGGAGATGCATAAGGAGCTTACTAGGTTGTAGATGGCACTTTTTACTACCAGAAACAGGCCCAGTATCGCTGCAATTTCTGCTTATCACGCCTCATAGGAGGTAAGGCGGTAGGGAAGCACGAAATGGTCGTCAGGTTCCTCTGGGGGTGGTGGGGCAGGAAGGTTAAATCTTCCTCGCCTTCCCTCTATACCCTATTGGGATTTGGCTCTGGTGCTTAGAACACTTCAGAATGTCCCATTCGAGCCTTTGCAGTCAGTAGAACTAAAGATTCTAGTTATGAAAACGTTGCTACTGGTTGATTTGGCCTTTATCAGGAGGGTAGGGGACCAACTGACTCCCATGTCATTTTAAGACCTCGGCCCGGCTACACGCTGAAGTTAATTTATTAGTTAGTTAGCTTAAACGTTATTGTCCACCACTGTGTACATTTGTGGTGCCTACCTTTCATTTGACATTCTAATTGCCACTGGTACAAGGGAATGCTTATAAACTGTCATAAAATATTTGTTGACCGTATACCTTCTTCCAGATGGGAACATTACAAATTCAGAGTGAAGTGGGCGTGTAAAATCAGATAAACACTTGATGGTTTCCTATATGTTGCCAAAAAGTACAGTTCCTCAAGCTGTAATATAAAATTGTAAAATACTCTCAACATGACTTTTATGTACCATTTCCAAAACAGATTAGCTAACTAAATAGATTAGCTAAATCTCTTCAGTTTCCGCATGAGGAACAACCTACCCCCTACCACATATAAGGTTCCTACCACTCCCTTCAGGAACCAGGTGGTGAACCTGCAAGTGCTGCCCCTGGAGGAGGTAGACCCAGCCATAGCTTTGCTTTGCTCTGTCCACGATCTGCAACTGTACATGTAACAAAGACAAAGCTTCAGGACCTCAGACCAGCTCTTTGTCTGTTATGGAGGCCAGCAGAAGATGCAGGCTGTCTCCAAGCAGAGGATGACCCACTGGATAATGGATGCCATCACCTTGGCATACCAATCTCAAGGCGTGCCCTGTCCACTCAGGTTGCGAGCTCACTCTACCAGAAGTATTTCTTCCTTCTGTGTGCTGGCACATGGCACTTCCCTGACATATGGTGGTAGAGCTGCGGGCTGGGCAACACCCAAAATGTTTGCTAAATTCTATTTTCATATCCAGTATCCTCCTGTGTTCTCACCTCAAACAGGTAGAAACACAGAGAAGCCCGGCTTAGTGTCGGCTTGCAGCATCATAGTATGTGCTTATTTTGCTCCAGAGAGTTTCTGGTTGGGCAGACCCTGTTGAGTTCCTCCATTACCTTCAGCAGCCAGACATGGCAGAGCATCCAGCATCAGGCCTTTATTCGCTGTATTCCTGAAAACTGGTGGTAGGCTGGGTGCCCATATGTAGTGACCCTGAGTGGATCCCATATGTGCATTCTTCCACAGCATAGCTTCTAAGCCTGTGTCTTCTGCAAAGGAGTAGCCTCCTCCCTAACTATGTCTGAGCCACCCCAAAGACTTTCATATGCAGGAAGGTCTTACAGGGTTAGTCCATATGTGTACATTCCACTTAGAACCTCCCTGTGGAGGATGTCCCTTTCCAGTGGGAAGGGCACACTTTCCCAGAGTTATCCAAGTCTTGCTGAGTGGGTTGTACAGGAACAGCAGTGATCGACCTTCTCTGCGTAAACACTGTCCAATGGCAACATCTCGGCCAAGTTCCCTGAAGCAAAGAACGGATACGTCATGTCCCATCACCACAGTTGCTGTACCACCGCAGAGCGGCCAGGGTCACCGACTCAAGTATGTGTTGCACCTGCTGCCTATTTATACCCATGCTGCAGGGCAGGGCATGGCAAAGTAGATTAGTCTCTCTGGCGAATTCCCAATTCGTCAATCACAGACATAAAGTCTCCGTTCCCTCCTTCAGGGAATGAGGGTTACATTCTCAACTGATACATTACAGTGATGCATCGGATCTCTACAGTTAAGTTTAAATGATTCTATTTGTCAGTATCTGTTGACATGAGATGCAAATCTGAAATTTCTCAAGCACATATTTAATATAACAACATTGACAGTGATTAGAGGAAAATATCTGATGTACTTGATCAATAGCATGATTTGTGTACGATTCATTCTTGATCATTATATGAGCATCAGAATAAAAGCACCTATTGATTTTGTCTCATCAGCTCCAATGACTCTGGATCCAAACACAGCTCATCCACGTCTCGTCCTGTCTAATGATCTGACCAGTGTGAGATACATCTGGGACAAACAACCGCTTCCTGATAATCCAGAGAGATTTGACATCTGTGAGTGTGTTCTGGCTTCAGAGGGTTTTAGCTCAGGAATGCACTTCTGGGAAGTGGAGGTTAATGAGAGCGAATGCTGGAGTCTTGGTGTAACTACAGAATCAAACCAAAGGAAGGGACGTGATTTCTTTAAGACTGATGTTTGGGGTGTGAAGTATGATCCGTACAGACTGCTTGGGCCTGGTTTTCCTGTTAAACAGGAGCTTGAGTGTGTGAAAGTTGATCTGGATTATGACGGAGGAACAGTGTCATTCTCTGATCCTGTAACTAATACACAACTACATACATTCACAACCACCTTCACTGACGTCATCTTTCCATTTTTCTGTAATCTTGATGAACTTAACTATCTAAGGATTTTACCAGTTAAACTGTAAAAGCAGAAAACCACTGAAGCATCATCTGGGGTCATATGCATAAAGCTGCTCAGAGTAAAATTGTAGTCTTATGGGTCTTTAGTCTTAAGTGATTCAGAGCTTAACAAACAAGTGGAATCCACTGAAACTGTATATTCATTTATTTCATTTGAATTAATTGGTTTAAACTCCTTTTTTGTGAACATAATCAAATCTAAATTTCAATAAAACCTTTAAAATCAATTATAAAGATAATCGACAATGAATTTCATTATTATTACTTGGAGCCTTTCAGTGAGTTCACTTTACAGTAGTCAAGTAAGTGAAAATGTACATCTCGCAGGTTGCTGGATAAAGTCCAGGGATCAGAACCGAATGCTGTAACAGTGAAAAACTGAAAGTTTAATCTCTTGGATGAGTGGTCAGTAATTAGAGCATTGCTATTGATGATTCATTATCAGGACAAAAGCAGACCTCTGAATGTTGCTAAAGACCAATCAGATTCAAGCATTTCAGAGAGACCTGTGTAATAAATTGCTTTAAATAAAGACATTTACAATATTATAGAGAAGCATCTGCAAAGAGCTTTGTTTAAAACATATTGCAAAAAATTAATAGTGTAATTTGTGGTGCTTTGAGAGTTTTCTTCTGCTGTTTATTGTGCTGAAAATATATTTAACCACAGCTCATAATAATCTTTCATTTAGGCTACGGTTGTCTGTAAATTAAACAACAAAAACTTTTTAAAACAAATGATATACAATAATTATTATAAGATTCTAGTGCTTTCAAAATTCTACATTGCTTGGAATAGGTCTGTTTTTGCTGTTTCGGTCTGTTATTTTTTTTTTATGAAGTGAAAATGCATTTAGATATTGCGCTTTTTGCATATGATGCTTAGAGTATACTCACATTTAGACTTTGTGTAGTTTTCAATATGTACACTGTTTAGAGGGCAACATTCAACAAGAATATCAGTAAATACTGAATTAAAATTGGCCTTCTCAATTCATTCATCAAATACTTATTATACATTAAGTAACCTGCTACTGAAATACAATTTTATGCATTGTAATAAATCATAAACAAATGAATGGTGTCATATGATGCTATTAAGCTGTATTGCAGACTTACAAGCCCAAGTTGTTTGATTCACTGGCCATGGTGGACATGGTGGCCATTTTGTCTATAGCTCTTATTCCACTTAGGTGTGATTTGCAGTTACAAATCTGTCTTAGACTTTGCTGAAAGAAAAACAAACTTGTACTCTACTACTCATCTTACATGTTGAATATGTTAAAGTCTGCATTTTGTAATTTTGTAATTCAACATATTCTACAAAATTTTAATAAAATTGGGATTTGACAATTTTAGACCAAAAGACTCACTGTTGTCATTGTAAGTACACAAGCAAAGAACAAAAATGATGTTGCTCTTTGGCATACACTGTCTCTGGGTAAAGACTCATTTGATCATAATCAAGCTCTTTGCTTCTTCTCTTTTTTATTATATTTCCTTTAAATCAACATTATTCAAATATTTTCAGAGGTCCTCGAGCTTCTGCTAAGATCCAGAGTCTCTCAGAATCAGATCATTTGTTATGGTCTGCCTCTTCAGTATTTGTTGTTCTGACTCAAGATGAAGTCTTTATATTTCTTACATGAGTGACTGTTGTCGGTTCAGATTCTGGTCTTGTTTATTATGCTTTGTGAGGTCAATCCACATTGGGACCTTCTTCAGGATGTTTAATGTCTGACTACTGGAATGAAAAGGACTGTGGGCAATGGTAACTTATTTTGTTCGTGATTTCAATTTCTTCCTCCACACTGATTGTCCTGGTAAAATATATAAATAATTTTCTTAAGCACGCAATGCCATAGATATAATATGCCTATACAGGCATAAAATGAAGTTGGTGAGAACAAAATCATAGTAAACGTGGACATGGAGCAAAGTTCTGTGGAAGTGGTCATATTCAAAATGAAGCTTGTGAAGCTTGAAAATGAAAAGTTAAAGTTAGTAGGCGCATAAGACAGCGCTACATCCCACTTCAAAACACATTTTACCTGTCAGAGTCTTTGAGAAAACGATGCAGATGAAAGATGTTTACTGTCACACTGATAGTTTTTGCAGAGGATTGCCCATTGCTTATTTTATTCCACTTTGACCTCTCTTTCGTTGTTATTCTGTCTATTTCTGTATATCTGTAACGTTATCCAGTTGAAATTTTCACCCCAAAATGGCGGCCGCGCTACCAAAGCGCAACCTAGTGGCTGTTACATAAAACGCACCAGAGTTTCGCCTCTTTGTCTTCTATATTCTTTGGCTCTGCCGCTATTTCAACGAGACACAATAGATGTTTCAACCTGTCCCGTCGAGCTTTTTTAACTGAACAGTTCCTTTAAAAATCCGAATGTAACTCATAAACAAAATGGGTCCCTTTAAATCATCCGTGGATCAGGTGGGCGTTCCCCTGCGCAACACAGCGCCGCTGGAACCGAGCGCAGTCACTTTTTACAGATATTTGCGGCTCGTTCTCGACGCTTTAGGGATGCTGCAGCTGAATGACAGCATATACCCTGAGAGCCCGGGTGCGGCTGTCTTGCACCCGGCGGACTGTGATGATGGGCTGGATTTGGCCCGAGCTGGAGCTTCGGTGGCCTGCTGCTCTCCGCTACAGACCCTCACGCCTTTCCATGTCCACAACCCAACCATGCGAGCCAAAGTCAAGGATTATTTCGTCTTTAGGGTGAGAAAGTAACCCAGTATTTGATACAACACGCCGGGGCTCGGTAGTCAAGGTTGTAATATGTGTAAAATTGCATCTTAGTGTGTTGACTAGATGGGTTGTATGTCAAAACCTAAGAAGCTGCCTACCTAGACAGCACGGATGATCGTCATAAGCTTTCATAGAATGAGCGCAGTGACATGGACCAGGAGACGTTAACGTTTAATTTAATATTTTTTAAGTTGACACGCAAGAACGGATCCTGTGTGAATGCCTGTGTTGCCTGAAAATGCGTTTTACATAGGGTGCTCACCAGGTTTTGTGACACGGCCTTTGATTTGTGCCCTTTAGCTGGAATGGGATGCAGTACATGTTTTGTAACATCTATTCTCAAACACGAACAAGTCTTAGGAAACCCAATTAACAGTTGAAGTCACTGATTAATGTGACATAAAGTTTATTGTTTTTACCAAAAAGAGGCAAGGACAGTATGAGGCATTCTAATGTACTGCGTAATATGTAGCTTACACTATGTACTACTGCCTACTATAGTTTTAAAATAGTATACAGTGATAAAGATTTGACACCGATTCAAATTATTTTGCATTTATGGGGCATATAAAAAAAAAAAAGTTACAGTATATTATTATTTTTTTATTATTGTATCATAAATTTAGAATACATTTTAATAAATTTGATGCATCATGAGTTCTGCTTGTTTGCACACAGATTATACACTCAAATCTGTATACAGTGGCATGCAAAAATTTGGGAACCCTTTGCAGAATCTGTGAAAATGTAAATAATTGTAACAAAAAAGAAGGATCATACAAAATGTGTGTATTTTTTTTATTTAGTACTGTCCACGAGACAAAAAAATAGCTGAAATTATTAAAATGCCCCCTTCAAAAGTGTGTGAACCCTTGGTTCTTAATACTGTGTGGTTACCTGCATGATCTATGATTTTTGTTGTTTTGTGATGGTTTTTCATGAATCCCTTGTTTGTTCTGAACAGTTGCACTGAGCACTGTTCTTCAGACAAATCCTCCAGGTCCTGCAGATCCTTCCGTTTTCCAGCATCACTTTTCGCTTTTCAAGCAAAACTTTTGTTTTCACCCCCCGGCTCTGTATGTCTGATTGGTGAATGAGACCCATGCAGTGGCGTATGTTATAAACAGTGGGAGTAGTGGGGTATCATGCTTTTGTGTTTGATCTTGAGCATTTGTCATCTGTGTATGTGAAATATAGTCGTGGTTCTCAACCTGGGGGCATCAGCAAACTTCTACGGGGCCCACAAGATGACTTAAAAATATTTAAAATAAGACAAAACAAGCAGCAAAATCTCTCTTTTTAATTCACCTCTCAACAAACTTTTTCCCCCTTTAAAGAACCAGGATTCCCAGTGTCTTGGATCCTAACTATAAAGGTTTGTTTTCTTGACCTGAAAAGGTCAAATAAATTAATCAAATCTTATAATTTCATGGGAAATGTTATATGTTTTGAATATCCGTTTTTCTAGTTATGCCAAAATATTTTACCATAAAGAAATTGTGAATGAAAAAAATGTTTTTAAAAATCCTTTGATGCTTATCCTGTAAATCACAAACACCTGGACAAGTCACGGAGCCTCTTAATATTTATTTGGGGGAAAATGGAAACCTTGGAGTCAAAAAGTTGAGAACCACTGGCTTATAAGGATTTTAACTACACAGTAGACATAAGTTATCTATATATCGATCTGTCTATCATTTATTTATTTCAAGCATCTAGGCCTAAATAAGCTGTTCTTTTTGTTCTGGTCTCAGCCAGGAACGATTGAGCAGGCGGTCAATGATATCCGCACGGTTGCCTTGCCTTCAGAAGATGGAGAGGTTCTTAGCGTTTGGCTGCTAGCAGAGTGAGTCTATTGCCACCCTTTTATAGCACAATATCATTTTTACTTTCATTGCATGCATTTTTAAATGAACAGAAGGGCCTTATGTGGATCTTGATTGCAGCCTTTACACAAAAACATAGAGTACCATGTTACTGGCTTTTGGGAAATTCTCTTTTTTACATTTACTATGTGAGAACCATTATATCTTTTAGAAAATTATACGTGTATGTAAATACCATGTGAATAAATATAGTATCTGTCAGTAATATACATCAAAGCACTATGATATTAACAACTGATAACTTCTCTATACCGCTTCTGTACGTTGTGCAGCAGAATGTCTGTTCAGCCAGATTGACATGCTCTTTATATTTTACCACAGAGTTGATCACTGGAACAATGAAAAAGAGAAACTGGTACTTATAACTGAGAGGTAAGAAAGTAAATCATCATTGAGAATTGTGTTTAATACATTAGTATCAGGAATCCGGTTCTGAATGAGCTGCTGGTTTGTTGCAGGTCTTTGTTGGTGTGCAAATATGACTTCATAAACCTCCAGTGTCAGCAGGTCATCAGAATTTCCCTGAGCGCTGTGGACACGATCTCAATCGGCGAGTTTGACTTCCCTCCAAAATCCCTCAACAAGTAAGACACTTGATGTGACTGTAATTATATGTCATTTCATGATGAATGTCTAATAGTTTTCTCTACAAACCCAAACATGTTAGTTTGTACATTATATAACAGACATTAAAACTCTAAACGAGGTCTAGGCGGTTTTATACTGTGTGTGGTTTTGTGTGTGAAGGAGAGAGGGAACCGGGATCCGTGTCCAGTGGGATAAGCAACCAAGACCTTCGTTCATAAATCGCTGGAACCCTTGGTCCACTGACATACCCTACGCCACCTTCACCGAACACCCCATGGCACGCGCCGATGAGAAGGTGGCCTCCCTCTGCCAGGTGTGTGTGCTTCACACGAGTGTTTGATTCATATTGATATCTTCTGCTGTATGGATACCAGCTGCATTGCCGCTTTCTCTTCTCTCTGACACACATAGCAATAGTTTGTTGCAATATAATGTGTTTCAGAGTGAAGTGCGACACTGTGTTTTCTAGGAATGTAAAAAATGTGGTTGTTTTCAAATCAAAATTGGGAGTGTTTGTATAAATGTATTGTATTTGTCTGTTGAAATCTTTTGACTTTTTACATCAACCTGACCAGGGACAACAGATGAAAATGTGCCATCTTGGCTAACATTTTATATTGAGTTCATGCATTTTAAAATGTATTTTCCAGGATTAAATAAATAATAGATGAATTAATGTGCGCACACAAGCAGTTCATGATCTGGTGTTTGTTGCGTCTCAGATCGGCTTGGTTTACAGGAAGTGAAACAAACTGCATGTGCTTTGAGTTTAGGCTGCAAGGGAGACTTTTTTCACATTCGCATATTTTCCAAAATTTTTGTGGATTTGAAGCTTCTTTGCTGTTTTCCTACAAAATACAACTCAAGAGTTTAACTTTTGCTAGAGAAAAAAATCACAAGATGCATTGTAAAGTAAAAATTAATATTAATAAAATATGAATTAATAAAATATCATGGCGTTATATTATAAAAGCAATATCTTGTATCATTATTATTATTATCTAACTCAGAGGTAGCAGGCAATAAGACAGTACTTTGCATAAAGTCAAAACTAAATTAACTTCTCTTACTGTTCAAATCTTATGCTTTTATTATGGCATTTTTTTATTATATCAAAAGCTGTATATTTTTTAAGGTATTGTATCAAATTTAGAAATTCCATTGTCATGACAACTCTACTTCAACTCAACTTTCACAACTCTCAAAACAAGAATTCGAGCAGTGCTTGACTGTCAAATAAGCAATCCAAGACTGCAGGTTCTTTCCTAAACAACATCTCGATCTCAGACAAGAAAATCATGGCTAAAATCATTCAGTCTGCTATTTGTATTTTGCTATAAACCTAGCAAGACAAATAAAAATGTTATTCTGTTCTCTGTTGAAGCTTGAGAATTTCAAGACGCAGCTTGTCCAGGCTGTGAAAAAAGCCCATAAAGACTTCCCCATCCCGGGACGAGCCAATGGCGTGCTGATCCTGGAGCGGCCGCTCCTGATCGAGACTTACCTGGGCATCATGTCCTTCATCAACAACGAAGCCAAACTGGGCTACGCCATGACAAGGGGAAAAATCGGCTTTTAACTCCTGAATTCTCCCTCCATCTCTCTCATCCGCCAGTCAAGTGCTGTTTTTGAGTGATACTGCTACACTTGAGTATGTGAGTCCAGTACCTACGACTTGTTTTGTAGTTTGGATAGCGTGTGAAATGTGCCAGGCAGTGAGACGTGGTCACTGCAACAGAATGTGCCTGGATGAAGCCCTCTTCCTCTATTCACGTGTAGTAAAACAAAAAGCCTTTCTAATGTGGTTGAATCGTTTGAAGAAGCAGTTTGTTTGTGTTACTGGCATGCATTATTGACCATTGAATATTTTTAACAAAAATCGACTAGTTTGTAGGTTGACTGAATGACTTACGGAGGCCCTTTTCAGATGGTTTAGGGTTCACCTGACCCTGCTCTGCTGACTTTCTTAAGAGCTGATCACACAGAATGCGTCTAACAATGCGAGATGCAGTGCTCTGGAATGGTTTTTAAAAAAGTGCAGTGCTGAATGCCTCCTCTGCCATGTTGCCATCTAATATAACAGGCCAAGTTGCTACTGTAAACAAAAGTATGCTCCGCCTCCAATGTCTTCTGATTGGTCCACTCTTTGGAGATTTCATTGAGCTGTGCTGCGTGTTAAAGTTTAAATTATTTTAACTTGACACTCTTAAAAGAGTGGAGCTCATGTGTGAGACACTGCAAAAGATGTGATTCGCGAGGGCAATGGTCATACATGTCTGCCTAGTGTGTTTACGTAGTGCACTGGAATGGAAAAATGCATAGTGTGTGAATGGCCCTCTATTGGAACAAAACACAGGAGTTTCGAGACATGCTTTTTAAAGTTGAACTGTTTTGTAACCTGAATGCAAACACTTAACTCAATACTCATGGCAGGATGCTCAAACAAACAAGCAAGCAAGCAAATAAATAACTAAATAAATGCACAAGAAGTATCGCAATGACCGTAGACATTCGTTTGTGTATGGCTGTAGCAACAGAGCTTAAATGGGATTGATTTTCTTTTTTAAAGCTTCTATTTTACCACAACTCAAACAGCTAACAGTCCTGAAATTAGGAGCTTTGTCTGCTAGGTTTAAAAAAAGTACATTTAAGACGCACTGAATCCCATGACATGCATTTAATGATTGTATAACTAATAAAGAAACATAACCTAATAATTTTAGTATAAAATATAATGTTAATAAATCTAGTTGCATTCAAGATGTTGCATCCTGCACATTTACGATTTCCTGTAAAGTTGCGATGAAAATCAGGCCAGGGGCCTCACGTTGCATACGTACAAAATGGGCATAAAAATGTGCGTACGCTGTTTTATTTAGATCCAGACCCACGAGTCCTTTAAATTCATATTCAATACCATCTGCTCTGCTGTCTTTGCAAAATGTAACCCTTTTGCATAAAGAAAATAAAGCTCAATTCTAAACTTACATGAGGTCAAATTGCAATCTTCAATGTGAAATAAATGTTGTAATACAGAACAAACAATATCGATACCACTATCTTTAAATATAACACTGGCTTAGATAACACCAAAAAAAACAGTATGATAGACAGGACGTGTTCTCAAGTGTGTCCACAGGAAGCACCTGCCTGACACGTATCTTCACACTCCGTTCATATCTCAAAATGAATTTCAGGTCTTCTTGTGGCTGCTGTAGTGTACTACTGTACATGTGCTTTATGTTCGTGTGCTTATCCATGATTTATGCCTTATTTTTTAACCTAAAAGACAATGTTCAAGTCCTGCCTAAGTTACAGAATGTTAAGCTTCAAGTTAAATAGATAGTGTGTGTTTGATGCTGTTAATTCCTCAGGTGACGTTGGTCAACAGATTGGCTTTAAATGAACTGTTGAAGGATGCATGACACGGCGGGATGTTCTGAACTTGAAAGGTTGCGCTGTTGAGCGATTACGGGTTCTGAGATTTTGAAGTGTTTTTTATGCATATGCACTTTTGTTGGCCTTTTTTTCTATGCTTATTGTAACCTTGTTGAAATTATGTCCCGACTGTTTTTTTTAAACAGACATCATAGTGTTTTTTGTCCTATATACTAATATATATTTGGTTTTAAATGTAATGTAAAGTTGTGCATGATGATTATGCCTGCAACTTGTTAGGTGTATAATTTGTTAGTCATAGCCTCAATTCACCAAAAATAAAATGTAAGCACATTTTCCTCTGCTCAAAAACACATGTAATTGTCTTTCAAGTGAAAATGATTTGCATACCTATTCATCTGTTATTATGGTGAAATACTGTTTCTATCATTCAAATCAAGCCTAAATCTGAACTCTTCCAGATTTCTGTTTAAATTTCATCTTTAAAAATTGTTGTCTGAATGTCCTCACACTGATTTATGTCATATAAACATTATGCTTTAAGTAAAATGATGGTATTTTAACACTTTTCAATTGTCATGTGTCTTATTTTTACAAAATAATTTAAGGTCGAATTTGACAAGAACAGAAAATATTTTTTACATTGTGGGATTAAGCACAAGTCCACACAAATGCATTCATTGGATGTAAAACAATCTTAAATTAAATCTAAATGCAAGTATTCTTAAATCGTATTATTTATTTTAGTGCTGTCAGATGATTAATCGCATCCAAAATAAGTTTGTTTACGTAATATGTAAGTATACTGTTTATGTATTATCTATAGAGAAATACACGCACATACAGTATATATTTTGAAAATATTTACATGTATATAAATATATAAAAATTTTTTTTCTTAAATAGAAACATGCATGTGTTTGTATTTATATACACACATATATATATATACAGAGTACACGCATATATATATATATAATGTAAACAAACTTATTTTGACCGTGATTAATCGTATGACAGCACTAGTTTATTGTAATGATTGACCGATATTGATTTTTTATAACCGATACCGATACCAATTATTTGTACGTTTATGTTCCCGATAACCGATATGCAGAACCGATATTTATTTACTGTTATAAAGTGAATAAATTACAGATTGTCCATTCTTTGCTTTGGTTTTTCCTTCTTTCAGTCATCTTAACAACAATAAAAAAACTGTTGAAAATTAACATTTTCATGTAAAATGTTATCTTCAAATTACAATAATAAAACATTTTAGTTATAAAAAGCATCATCAGCAACACTGATATAAACAATAAGCAAAAGAATGTCTAACGTTTTCAAATTGAAAAAATAAAGGACAGAAGTCATATCAACTTAATTTTAAACTACAGTTTTAGGTTAATAAGATGTTGAATAGACTAAAGAGTGAAGAATAATTCACTGAATAATATTCTCTGGAATATTGAAATATAACAAACAAAATATCGTATTTTATTGCATTTCTTAACTGGCATGTTTTATCAGAATTATTTAAAAAAAATTGTCATTTTAAATTATGAAAACTGCTGACAGCGCAGTTTATCTATTTACACAGAACTATACTCAAACTGAGATCGCTTGTGGAGATAATAAATCATAAATTTCGATAGAGATGTATTTATTTAGATGTTTATTGGTGAAATAATGGTTCTATAGTAAATGTTAATATAATTTCGCGTGTTTCAAACAAGTGAATCTTGTATAAAGTTACATGCGGTGGTCGTGCTGGAGCATTTCCTGAGTGAACACTGCTCCAGGTGTGTGTGATGTGTGTGTGTGTGTGTGCGTGCGCATTCGGATGGGTCAAATACAGAGAACGTCTAGGTTACGTATGTAACCCCCGTTCCCTGATGGAGGGAACGGAGACGTTATGTCGTGACGACATAGGGGATATACCTGGAAGCCCCGAACATCTCTGACTAAGAGAAAACGCCAATGAAATTGGCTAGTGGATTTTGCATACCTGAGCCACTCCCGTGCATACGGGTATAAAAGGCGACAGGTGCATCCACTCATTAGGTTTTACGCTGAGGAGCCGAGACGGGTCCCTGGCAACCAGCGATGGTTCAAGATGGCATGGGGACATAACGTCTCCGTTCCTCCATCAGGGAACGGGGTTACGTCACGTAACCTGGGCGTTCCTATCTGTCGGTCACTATGAGTTATGTCGTGACGACATAGGGGTCCTATGCGCCACAAGCTGAACCCCGTCACAACCTTGTGGCATGCAGATGTTGACAAGCGAGTGCGTGACAGACAAATGCCATGCAAGAGGTTGCAACCTTCCTACCGCTCCAGTGCAAATTCGCTAACATTGGTGCCCACCGGGACCACTGAGTACATCGCTGCTGGAGATAGCCAAGCCGCTGTTCCTTTCCCCACGGAATCGGAAGGGATTTCGACCTTCAGTGAAAGACAGCTTCAGGTCTTTCCTATTTGTTGTTACAGCTTGTTGTAACGGCAGGGAAGCGAGCCTTCCATAGAAGGGCGCTACGGAGGCCACATCCTACCCGAAGGGAGGTAACATGTGGAGACACTGATATGGACTGGCCCAGGCTTGGGGCAGTACTACATACGACTGGACTCTGGGGCAGATCCTACCTAGGAGTAGGGAGGAGGGCTGCCAGCAGAACCTGACAGAAGCTCTGTCACAGGGAAGACACGGGTTTACCATGAGGGAAACCTTACCGTGGAAGAATACACATATGAGATTACCCGAAGGGGAATCAGGCCATACGGACACCTAGCCCAGTACAGGGGCTGACCGTACAGGGGCGAGCTAACACCAGTACTGGGCCTGGCGTCAGACTGCTCCGCCCAGTCTGACTGCCGGGGGTGCTTGGAGGATTCCACCAGGGTTCACCGTCCGGGGAACTGAACTGGGGGAATGGCGCAGCAAGCGTGACACCAGCCAGTTCTTCTCGCCCATTACTTACCCAATACACGGGAAGAAACTGGCTCAACGCGAACATTGTAGAATCTTGCGAAGGTGTTCGGAGCCCGCAGCTCTGCAGATGTCTGCCAAAGAGGCACCGTGCGCCAACGCATGGGAGGAGGCAACACTCCTGGTGGAGTGAGCCCTCACCCCAGGGGCATGGCTCGCCTTGCGACTGAGTGCGCCAAGGCAGCGGCCTCCACTATCCAGTGGGCCAACCTCTGTTTGGAGACAGCCTTCCCTTTCTGCTGCCCTCCGTGGCAGACCTGCGCCGGTGCGGGTCATGTATATGCGCAATGCTCTCACGGGACACAGCAACGCTAAGGCTGGATCTGCCTCCTCCGAGGGCAGTGCTTGCAGGTTCACCACCTGATCGCGGAAGGGCGTGGTGGGAACCTTGGGCACGTATCCAGGCTGGGGTCTCAAGACAACGTGAGAGTAGACCGGCCCGAACACAAGGCACTCTTCGCTTACCGAAAACGCCTGGAGGTCCCGGACCCGTTTGATGGAAGTGAGCGCGGTCAGGAGCGCTGTCTTAAGAGACAGGAACTTCAGCTCGACTGAGTCCAGCGGCTCAAAGGGGCCCCTCTGAAGTCCAGACAGGACGATAGAGAGGTCCCAAGAGGGCACAAGGGGAGGCCTGGAGGGATTCATCCTCCTGGCCCCCTTCAGGAACCTCACGATGAGATCATGCTTTCCCAGGGACCGGCCGTCCACTGCATCGTGGTGAGCCGCAATAGCGGCTACATACACTTTCAAGGTGGAGGGTGACAGCCTACGCTCCAACCTTTCTTGCAGGAAAGAAAGCACTATTCCAATCGTGCATCTTCGGGGGTCTTCTCGCTGAGAAGAACACCAGGTCGCGAACAGACTCCATTTCAGTGCGTAGGTTTGCCTTGTTGAAGGAGCCGGTGGTAGACCACTCAAGTCTGCCGCGTCCCGTCTAGGAGCCACACATGGAGGTTCCATAGATCTGGACGCGGGTGCCATATGGTGCCGAGCCCCTGAGAAAGGAGGTCCTTCCTCAGAGGAATGCGCCAGGGAGGTACTGTCGCGAGGGAAATGAGTTCGGAAACCAGGTCCGGGTGGGCCAATGGGCGCAACCAGCAGGACCTGCTCCTCGTCCTCCCTGAGCTTGCACAGTGTCTGTGCGAGTAGGCTCACTGGGAGTAGCATGCTGCGTGGGCCGAGGCTAGCTGTGTGCCAGTGCGTCTGTGCCGAGGGGCCCTCGGTCAGGAGAAGTACAGCTGGCAGTGGGAGGACTCGGGAGGCAAACAGGTCTACCTGAGCTTCCCGAATCGACTCCAGATCAGCCGGATCGTCTCGGGATGGAGTCGCCATTCTCCGGGAACGTGAGCTGTCGTGAGGCGCGTCGGCCGCACGATTGAGCTGCCCGGGATGTGAACAGCAACGCAGTGACTTGAACTGCGTGTGATTCAGAGGAGGAGATGGCGGGCGAGCTGTGACATGCGGTGTGATCGTATACCCCCAGCCGGGTTGATATACGAGACCACCGCAGTGTTGTCCGTCGGACTAGCGTGCTTGCCCAACAGCAGTGGCGGAACTGCCGCAAGGCTAAATGCACTGCCCACAGCTCCAGGCAGTTGATGTGCCAAAGCAGTCGGGGCCCTGTCCAGAGCCCGAGGCTGCCTGCCCGTTGCATGTAGCGCCCAGCCCGTGCTGGAGGCATCTGTTGTGACAACAGTATGCCGGGACACTTGTTCTAGGGGCACCCGGCCCGTAGAAAGGCAAGGTCTGTCCAGGGGCTGAGGGAGCGGCGACACTGCTGGGAGATACCTACTCGCAGTGTACCACGGCGCCATGCCCACCTCGGGACCCGGGAGTGTAGCCAGTGCTGAAGTGGTCTCATATGAAGCAATCCGAGCAGCGTGACTGCAGCTGCGGATGCCATATGCCCCAGGAGCCTCTGAAACTGTTTCAGTGGTACCCCATTCCTGCCTCTGAAGGAACTCAGGCAGTTCAGCACTGCTTGGGCACGTTCCTCCGTGAGGCGTGCGTCATACTCACCGAGTCTAACTCCACACCGAGAAAAGAGATTCTCTGCACAGGAGAGCTTGCTCTTTTCCCAGTTGACCCGAAGCCCCAACTGGCTGAGGTGCCGGAGCACCAAGTCCCTGTGATCGCCCAACTGCTCTCTGGATTGGGCTAGAATAAGCCAATCGTCGAGGTAGTTGAGGATCCTGACGCCCACTTCCCGTAACGGGTAAGGGCGCCCTCTACAACCTTCGTGAACACACGGGAGACCGGGAGAGCCCAAGGGGAGGACCCTGTACTGCCATGCCCGACCTTGAACGCAAACCGTAGAAACGTTCTGTGTCGCGGAAGGATCGAAACGTGAAAGTAAGCGTCCTTCAGGTCGATCGCTGCAAACCAATCCTGGGGCTGAATGCATTTGATCCGCCTGTGCGTCCAGCATCTTGAACGGGAGCTTGTGCAAAGCCCGGTTCAAGACTCGCAGATCCAGGATTGGCCAAGGCCACCACCTTCTTGGGTACGGCGATGAAGTAAGGGCTGTAAAACCCTGCCTTATCTCGGCTGGAGGGACCGGCTCGATTGCATCCTTTGCCAGGAACACAGCAATCTCCTCGCGCAAGACAGGGGCGTTCCGGACTGCCACCGACGTCTCGAGAACGCCGTTGAACTTGGGAGGTTGCCTGGCGAACTGAATCGCGTAGCCGAGTCGAATTGTGCGCGTGAGCCAGCGAGACAGGCTGGGCAGCGTGAGCCACGCCTCCAGACGCTGTGCAAGCGGCTCCAACGGCACAATCGACGTACCTGTGGTGGTGCAGCGAAAGGGAGTAGGGGTGGATGGCACAGAAGGCGGTGCGCCCTTGGACCAGCGGCGGAACAGAAACAAAACGAAACAGAAGATTCTCCTCCCGGCCCTCCACCGGGGGAAGGAGCGGCGCTGTTCTCGCCGTCTCCTGAGAAAGAGCAAACTCCAACATCTCCGGGTTGCCAGCGTCAGGGCAGCCGTGAATTCCTGGACGACTTGGGGCCTGGCTGGGACGCGGGGGGCGCCGCTCTCCTGCGAGAGGCTCGACGCACCGGCCTATGTGTCGATTCGGCCTGGGGCGGAGCGGCTCTGGAGGACGCAGGAGGGCGCCCACGGCGACAGGCAGACTGAGGCCTGGCCCCGGGGGCAGCGGTGGATGGTGCATCACGCCGAGGCAGGATGTGCTGGATCGCCTCGTCTGCTGCTACCGCCGAGAACTGCTGGGCGAAGCCCTCGACGGTGTCGCCGAACAGCCCTCCCTGGGAGATGGGGGCGTCGAGAAAGCGTGCCTTGTCGACGTCCTTCATCTCTGCCAGGTTGAGCCAGAGATGGCGCTCCTGGACCACCATGGTGGACATCGCCTTCCGAGGATCGCGCCGTGACTTTCGTCGCTCGTAGCGAAGTCAGTCGCCGCGGCGCAGCTCCTGCATCAACCCCGGGTCGGTACTATCCTCGTGCACCTGTTTGAGCGCCTTGGCTTGGTGAACCTGCAGGATAGCCATGGCGTGCAGGGCGGAGGCTGCCTGGCCCGCAGCACTGTAAGCTTTGGCCGCGAGAGCGGCTGTCAGCTTACAGGCCTTGGACGGGAGAAGCGGACGGTTCCTCCAAGTGGCGGCTCTTTTAGAATTTGCTCTCTCCGTTGAAGTGCCCAGGGGAATCGCTGATGAGAGGGACTCCGCTGATCGCACCGTTACGCCAACCGGGAACAAAACAAAGATGAACGGCTTTGTGGAGATCAGCACTCTTCTCATCCACTCGGCTCCGAAGCAAAAATCTAATGAGTGGATGCACCTGTCACCCTTTTATACCCGTATGCACGGGGAGTGGCTCAGGTATGCAAAATCCACTAGCCAATTTCATTGCCGTTTTCTCTTAGTCAGAGATGTTCGGGGCTTCCAGGTAAATCCCCTATGTCGTCACGACATAACTCGTAGTGACCGACAGATAGGGAACACATTTCACTGCTGGTTATACTCTGTATAATTGTGTATGTAAAAAAAATAAAAAAAAATAAATTCAAAACCGATCTCCGATTATGGTCAAATGCTAAAATATTGGTCGATCTCTAGTTTATTTCTTTAGTAGTCTATTACAGTAATCATTTTTGACAAATGTTCTTGACGGGTGTTATGAGATTCACCACAATCTCTTTAAAATAAAATAAAAACTTAAAAGGAAACATGTAGACAACTTTATTACAAATAGCTCTAAATTTATAAAAATAAATCTAGTTTTTAAACCTTAAACATTAAGGAAATACAAAAAATATTGTAATTCACATTCATAAAAAAAAAAAAAAAAAAAAAACAGCTACAATATCACAGCAAATCTAAAGTGACACAAATGTGATGCATCTGTATGATGTTTGGTCCTCCAAAACAGCTATTTAGCTTGTGTAAGGCCATAAGAAGCAGAAAGCATGGTTCATTTGCACTAGGCTGGTGCTGGAGAATCACATGCATGCTATATATCTGTGCTAGCTAGTGCTCTGCTTGAGAACACAAACCACATTTTATTCCCTCACAGACTGTTTTACTCATAGCATGTGCTCTATTGAAAATCATGTTTGAGTCTAGATGGAAAAGTTATAAAAAAGTGCTGAGGTATATTTGCGGGAGCAGTTTGTGTTCTGTAGGACTGCAGAAGCTGCTCCTGTATTGTAGAAACCGGCTCTGAGGAGTGTGATGAAGAGCTTTGGTTTATTTCTCCTCCTCTTCTTCCATGTAACACAGGCAGATGTGCTCTTTTGAGAGCAGGACGAGTGAGCTGCCACTGCAGTGCCAAAACAGAGACTGCACCTGAAAACTGCCTGTGAGGAAACACAAAAACAAGTCCGATGTTTCCACACAACTTCCTTTTATGCAAGCAGCTTCCTGCATTGTTTAGGGGGAAATGCATTACCTAAATCTGGTTAAGGAAACTATTATATATGACCTGAAGTTGTAAAAAAGGCTGATAAAATCAAACCCATGATTGCACATCAATTCAATTATATAGTAATGCAAAAATAATTTCCTTCTAGAATGATTTTTTTTGTCATTATCTTGCTTGATAACAGTAATCAGCCTACAGTGAGACTGTAGACTGTAATGAATGCTGGAAGACAGCGATATATATAAATTCAGCCCCATACGAAACTATAATTAGGTATAATGCTAAATGCATAAAATAACTATTTTTCAGCATAAATAGTCTATTAACAAAACAAACGCAAATCATTTGAAATGCTACAATTAAATGTTGGCACCACAAAAATGGATATTCATCTCAAAACATTTAAAAGTGATGTTAGCGTTTTTTTTATTGATTCATTTTAATAGAAATATTGCAAAGATCATCGAAATCTAATTCTAAAAATCTGGTAAATGAGCATGTATAATAATTAAATATAACACATCGACTGATAACATTAAATTAAAGAAATAAATCTGTAATATTAGTAAGTAACTGATATGGTAGTGATGTGTTGTGCGTAACTGGGCTGTATTACTGTAATTATTAATAAATTCAATTATATTTTCATCACACTGCCTTAGCTGTCATTTTATAAAGCAACAAGAAGTCATATTACAGTGATTTTACCATGCTTAATGGGCAACATCTGCCTATGTCATTTGCGTGTTTCACTTTGAGTGAAACTGATTGTTGATTATACTACAAGTATTTACATACATTAAGTACACTCAAAGTGATATTTACTATAGACCCCTTCACGGTATACGTCACAGAAGTTCGCAGTGCGCATGTCGGGGTCAGAACGTTCATTCCATCCCATTGTGTTAACCATAGAATTTCTCGTCAAGACAAAACTTAGGGCTGTGACGGTGGCAGATTATTACCACCGCGGTGGTAATGGACCAACTACTACAGGTGGGCGGTGTTGTGATATATATATATATATATATATATAATTCTGAAACGCAAAAATAAATAAATGAGGCTCAATCATCTATTAACAAACATACGTGTTTATTTTAGCACTTATGTCAGTGAACACTCAGCCTGCAAAACACTAAAATAAATATCAAATAAATAATACAGTTAAATAGGAAAGTAGCCTTAAATGAGAAAGTTAAATACACCCGGTGTGTGACGTCACGTGCACTACCGCCGGTGGCAACCGACCACCGCCGGTGACGCGGTTGTCACAGCCACCATCACAGCCCTAGACAAAATGCCTACTTGTTGCGTTGTGGACTGTGAAAATCGCACCAGTTCTGGAGTCAAGTTTTTCAGGATTCCTGCAGGATCTCATACGTTTCAAAAAATAGACGACATCTGTGACTGCAAGCTATTAAACGGGCAGACTGGGACAATACTACGATCAAAGAGGCTCGTGTTGGTAGCGCTCACTTCATATCAGGAAACGTTAAAGTCATCCTTTATCATCCCTTTCTGTTTGCTTAAACTCGAAAGCCTGGACTGCATGAACAGTTTTCTGTACGTTAAGCTATGCAAGTTAATAGTGTTGTAAATGTCATGGACCTGTGTCATGCTACAGACGTAGCCAGCTGCTAGTAGTTAGCCGCAGGCTAGCGCCAACATTGTGCCAACAACGGTAGAGTTAAGCCTTGATAAGTAAACAAATGTTTTCTGTAAACTGTTGACTGATTTAATAGTTAGGTGAAGTTTGATATCTGGCATAAATTGTGACCTGTGGCATGCTACAGACTTAGCAGATCGCAGACTAGCTTTACATTAGCGTTTTCACTATGACAACAGTAGATCGTGTGCAATTATTTTTTGTAGGAGAGGCATAACTTGACTCCAGTAGTCCTGAATTTGTGCCCTCCTTGTTTGTGTACACAAAACAAAGCCAGACACCTAAGACAAAAATGGAAAGGTACAAATAATAATAAAAAAGTATCTTATCTATCTATAAGGCTTGTCGGTTTCTCCTTGACACAATATGCCGGTCTATTAGCCGCGCCATTTTTCTGACCCCAAGCTGCGCGCGCACCCAACCTAGGCTTTCGATGTTTACAAACATTGAAGGGGTCTATATAGCACATCTCATCTGCTTGATTTGTTGTTTTTTTTGTCACAAAAATGTCATTGTATTATTGCCAAGCTCTTTATATAGAGTGGAATATATAAGTATATTCATGTTATTTGCATACATACAGTATGCAAGGTTAGGTTAGGCTTTGGGCAATATAAATATATAGCATGTCTCAAATGTTCTCTTTGATTGCTTGTACCATGTCATGGACATCATCACAAAATGTAAACTTTGTCACTCAGCTCTAATTTGCTAAATGCAAAGAATGCAAATGAAAAGATCTATACAAAAAAAATACAGACTTTACTTAATCTAGATTTTTTCATGTGTGAAAATATTCAAATTCATGACGGTTTGTTTGAAAGCTGCAGTTTCACCAAGAATGCTGCAAGTGTCATAATGTCCTGTGATTGTCACTAATATTCTAGGAATAACAATTTGTTTTTCTTTTTAACAGCTTCATGGCTAACTAAATAATATTCATAGCAGGAAGATTTATTCACAACTAGCAGGTGACACAGAATTCATTTTGACCAGTAACACACAGCCGCTGACCGCTTTATTATATGTGCTGTTCAGGCAGCGGAGTAAAAGCTTGTTTGATTGTAATGCCGAGGCATGCACTGTGGTGAAACTGGATCCATACCTTCAACTGGTACATTCACAGACACGCAGCCAGCTGGTGACCACAGATACACTTTGGTGTTTCCGGTGCAGAGAGCCAGTCGAGGTCTGCGTGGGTCCCAGACAAAGCAGCGCACAGGAGCCGTCTGCTCCAGGACGGCCAGCAGACTGAGTCTCTGCATGTCCCACACCCACAGGCTCTGAGGCATGTTATCTGACAGACGGTAGACACAGCGTCAGTGGAAACCAGTAACAACACCCTCACAAACACAAGCCTACGAGCCACAGTTGTCAGGACGTCTGAATAGGCAGAATGAAGGGGATTTCCTAAGAAGCAAGGGCACCAAATGGCTCTGAAAATCCCATCCAGGCTGGCATTAGCAGAATTAGCTTCTCATAATGGATACTGTTGCCAAATGGAACAAAAGGCATGAAGACTTGTTTCTACAGTCATTGAAAATGTTTCTGTGAATTTTAACATTGGGATTTCTGGACTAGAAAAGTCATGAAAAACAATCAAATCTTAAGTAATGGAAGTGAACACTAAAGGAAGGCACAGGTCATTTCTGGGCTATGTTGCTTCATTACTGGTCCTCTTTCAGACTACTGGAAAGAAAACGGACAGCTTTGTTAAAATTGAAATACAGCTACAGTATTTTCTGATTTATGCGGTTATAGAGATATACAAAATCTATGTAAAAACCTTTAATATATCAACAAAATGAAACATGCTTTATCAAATGTTCTGATTTCTGTTCTGGATATTAATGCAAATGAGTGCATATTTAATTAGATAATGGCTAATTTGCATATTTAGCAATTTAATATTCGTTTTTTTCCTAATCTACAGTGATTAATCGACTGGAAAAATTATAGTGATGTATAAATATACCATATTCACCTGCAGTATCTAGTCTTAACTGAATATACATGTTTGCAGTTAATCTCATCTCTAAAATATTTATCTTGCTAGAAACTGCTCTTGATCTGTGATCTATGAAATCTGTATCTAGTTATGACAGTTATGGAAATTCTCATTTAGGGTTCATGATTGCCTCACCATTCTTTGTAGCAAGGAAGCGGTTATCAGCACTGAAAGCCAGAGCAGAGATGCCGATTTTCGGGTTGGCTCGGTCTGGATCGGGCTTGATTACTGGCACCTGGGCTGGCAGTTGTGTGATCTCATCTGAAACAAGGCCAGTCTAGTCAGTTTACACCATTTAAATGTATTTCACCACCCATTTCTGGACTTAAGCTTATTTTTCTTTTATTTATAAAGCACTTTCACACAACTACCGGTTTGATCCAAATGCTGTACAATACAAAAAAAAATTTAAACCACAAAACACAATACAATTGACATGGCTAGATAAAAGCTATTGACAAAAGATATTTTTAAGCAGGAATTTAAATATGGGGAAAGAGGGCGCAGCTGGTCATTTGTTCCATAGACTAGGACCAGCAACAGCAAAGGCTCGATCTAGAAACAGAGAGGAGACCAAGATTACTGGATCTTAGCGACCTATTTGGTTTATGAATAGAGATTGCCTCGAAGAGTTTTTTTCGAAGGTGCTTTTTTATGAAGAGATTTAAAAACAAAAGTTAGAATTTTAAAAACAATTCTAAATTTGACTGGTAAACAATTTATCAAAATAAGAAGGGGCGAGATGTGATCGAACCTCTGTCTGCCTGTCCTTGCGGGAGCATTTTGGACCATATGTAGACGCATTATAGAGAACTGCCTTATAGTATAGAGGATTACAGTAATCTAAACGAGATAAAACAAACAAGTGAATAATCTGTTCTAACTGTTTTACAGAGTACACAGTTCTATTTTGTAATAAACGCCGTAAGTGGAAGAAACTTAATTTGACCACTGCACTAATTTGTTTCTCAAAACCCCGGTTGCAATAAAAAAAAAACACCAAGATTTTTAGCACAGGGTATAAAGTAGGAAAAGAGATGACCGAAATGAAGGGTGCAGTCTTCATATGACTTAAACCAAAAACCGATTTTGGTTTTGTTCTCGTTTAACTATTAAGATTCTGCTTTAACCATATTTGTAATTAATTTAGACAATCCAACAGAGGTCCTAAGAATTCTTTACTTTTATGCTGCAAGGGAAAATAAAGATTATCATCCGCATACAATATGTTTACAATGTAATACAATATAATATGTTTGAGAGAAGGACACTCTCAAACATATTATATCATTTTTCTCAAAGATAGCACCCATCAGTAGCATAAATATAGAAAATAAAACTGGGGCAAGAATTGAGCCCTGTGGCACCCCACAAGCAAGCAATCATTTCAACACCTTGCCCTGTAACCCAACACTGCTCTCCAGCCTGGAAATCAAGACATTGTGATTAACCGTATATTCTGTAACCTAACAAATGATGTGCATTAATGATAAACTATATAGTGCACATTTGTAGCATTTCATGTTTTACCTTAAAGTTCACTTATAAATGCTTTTATATATGCCACTAATAAAAGTTTTGTTGTACTGCATTAATGCTGAATGGAAATTCAAAAGTTATTATTATTATTAAAAACACACCCAACTGTATTTACTATAAAATCTAATTAAATCTGTGCTGTTAGTAATTATAGTAATGAGATGGCTTTTTTCTTTTGATTTTGGGTGGAATATAGCCTGGATATGTTTTCATGAAATTCACCCCCCAAAAAGAGCTATTTTTTGTACTGTACCTTTAAAATGTCTGCACATAAGTTTTTCAGTCTGGTTCTGGTCTGCATGAGAGCACCTGGAGATTTGGTTTGGTGCTCACACTGCAAATTGTGTGACCCATTAAATATAACTATAAAAAATAAAATAATTGTAATAGTAGTATTGCACTTTATTTATATAGTTTTTATAATTGTGCGTTTTGCTGTGAAATCGGCAGGGCATAGCCTAGATTTATGCATTCAGTTTAAATGGAAATCTTACACAGCATTACACGTATTCAATCTAAAATGGTGATTTTGGTGCATTAATCACCAGTCAACTGTGTTGGTACACAAATGAGCAGTCAAATTGTGGATAACCTTAGCATATAAGTTGATGAACTGGTGTTGGTCTGTCAACTACATGTAATACGTGGTCAAATGTTAAAGCGCTCAAGTTTTTTTCAGCTTTGTTTCAATAAATCTTGTTTTCTTCCTTATAACCCCTTAAGTAGTTTAGGGCTCATTGTAACATGAGATCTCTATTACCATGATGCTGGTGAGATTTATGTAGCGGCATCTGCAGACCGCTGTCAATAGTTCAGCAATAGAAATAGTTACTCATCATTCTTAATGACCTGCCACCATGTTAAATCTACAGACTCCACTGAAACAATGCTGTCTGCATAGCAGGTAATATTAGTGCCAGCACACATAATAGACACCCTCCTCACACTATAAACATATTTGACCTATCAAGAAATGAATCCTACCAAGATTAATGAAACTCACACTTGCTCTGTGTGCTAAACAGAGAATTATCCACAGTCAGCTGATGAATAGAAAGATCCTCGCTGCCCACAACAGGTCTTTTTTCCACTTCCTTAAACACCACCTAGAAAAAACAAAGTGTGTACAAAATTAGTTTACAAATCATGCACATTGGAAAAAGTGTTTTGAGGTTAAAAGTCTGTATTAATGGATAATCCTGTCACTGTAATCCTAATCTCTGTGTAAAGGAATACAAATTAGTTTGCAGTAAATTAAATGTATAGGAACTGTTTTAGTGTGTATTTTTTTTATTTGCATAGGCAAGTTTTTCCCCAATAAGCCTGTATTGATTTTATGGGTTGTCTGGAAGACTAGTCAGTCCTGTATATTTTGGCTAATGTATGTTTCCTACATGATTTGCACCTCATACCATGGGGACATGTTCACATAGGCATGTAACCGAAGAAAAAGGCATGTAACCTTGCTTTTTCTTACTACACATGCCATCTTAAAAATGTTCAGAACCATCCAAAGACATCAGTCTACATGCATACATAAACCAACAGTTTAAAGAAAAATGTAATGAGGTAATGTAGTGGATTTTGTTACAACAACAGTGCAGATTAAAGTAAAGTTGAGAGTTTCTTCCTCCAGACAGGCTCTCAGGAGCAAAACACCTACGGCTTTAGTGTTTACGATGGTCGCTGGGTGCTCGAATTCTGTGATTTTCTTCCAGGTGATATGATTCAGGATCCGAACCTGATGGAAAGCCCATCAAAAGTTTCTTTAAAACAGATTATATTATATAAAACGGATATTTTCCATCTGTTTCTTCTAGAGATTTGCTACCTTCTCATCGTAGCTGCCAACGGCCAGGAACTGGCTGCTGGGGCTCCAGGCGACAGACTTAATGCCTAGAGACCACTCATACGCACTGTAGGAGGACATCAGGCGACCATCCAGAGAATATAATAGAATTTTATACTGAGGAGAGAAACAGAGTTAATCTGATTAGTTAATACTTCACAAGTTTATTAAACTAAAATTGCTTTCATGATTAAAAAAAAATCTATTCTATAGATCAATGATAAGAGACACTCAAAACCATGTTGCTGCATCAGACAAACTGAGAATGAACCGTTCACAGACCATTTTATAGCAAAACCATTTAATCTTTGGTCAATGACCAAAATCCAGCTGTACAAGAAGTCTTTTTGTGAGCATAAGCAGTGATGAAGTTAAGACCGAGCACCTTACCTCGAGACAGTTGTCCCACACCGCAAGCACACAGCCGTTAGGAGACCACTCCAGCCCCGCCAGATCCTGAGTCTCGCTCTCAAAATGCTACAGACAAAATCACTTATAAATGCCAGACAAAATGTCGTATCTTCATTTTTTGTCAACATTTAATTTCTTATTCTGATAATAATAATAATTTATCTGTAACATTTTAGTAATATTTGTTGCACTGCCTTTATGGTATTTTGTTTTATCTCTGTATTTCACTTTAAAATAAGAAGGTTATTTACAAAATGTGGAAGAACAAGAATTTAATATTTTTATAAATTGTGCACCAAACAAAGGGTTGTTCTTTAAAACATTACAAGAATGTTTGGTAAAACTTTCCAATAAAGTCTAATTTGTTAACTTTAGCTTAGGTATTAACTAATAAAGTAACAATGAGCAAAATATTTGTTCTATTCTTTACTCCAATAATGTCAACAGATAAAACGAAATGGTCAAATAACATTAGTTAGGATTAATACAAACATTTGATAATCAATGTATCTTCATCTGATTCAATGATATTTTGCCAGTTTTACTGATGAAGACAAAAGACAAGAATAGTTTGTTTTTCTGTGGGTTGTAGAACATACTAGCTTTGATAGCTGCACTCACTCGAAGAAGATGCCAGTCATCACACACAAACACACTGATGTAGTCCTTACACTCCCGTCTCTCGGCTAGAGCCATATAACGGCCGTCTGCAGTGAAGTCCACACCTGAAACACATTACTATACTTTAAGCATAAATAGTCAAACATACGCTATATATACAGGCACTGTATTTATATAAACTTGCTGGCTGATATAGCAGTCACCTTGGATTCACACTTAGTGACCCTTAGACACTTACCTGTTACCTGTACTGCAAATAATTATATCATTGGGAGTTCACTGATTCAAATGTTTTGTTTTAGTTAGATTTTTATATATATATATATATATATATATATATATATAGTCGGTACGGAAAGTATTCAGACCCCCTTACATTTTTCACTCTTTGTTATATTGCAGCCATTTGCTAAAATCATTTAAGTTCATTTTTTTTCTCATTAATGTACACACAGCACCCCATATTGACAGAAAAAACACAGAATTGACATTTTTGCAGATTTATTAAAAAAGAAAAACTTAAATAGTCACATGGTTTTAAGTATTCAGACCCTTTGCTCAGTATTTAGTAGAAGCACCCTTTTGATTTAATACAGCCATGAGTCTTTTTGGGAAAGATGCAACAAGTTTTTCACACCTGGATTTGGGGATCCTCTGCCATTCCTCCTTGCAGATCCTCTCCAGTTCTGTCAGGTTGGATGGTAAACGTTGGTGGACAGCCATTTTTAGGTCTCTCCAGTAATGCTCAATTGGGTTTAAGTCAGGGCTCTGGCTGGGCCATTCAAGAACAGTCACGGAGTTGTTGTGAAGCCACTCCTTCGTTATTTTAGCTGTGTGCTTAGGGTCATTGTCTTGTTGAAGGTAAACCTTCGCCCAGTCTGAGGTCCTGAGCACTCTGGAGAAGGTTTTCGTCCAGGATATCCCTGTACTTGGCGCATTCATCTTTCCCTCGATTGCAACCAGTCGTCCTGACCCTGCAGCTGAAAACACCCCACAGCATGATGCTGCCACCACCATGCTTCACTGTTGGGACTGTATTGGACAGGTGATGAGCAGTGCCTGGTTTTCTCCACATACCGCTTAGAATTAAGGCCAAAGTTATATCTTGGTCTCATCAGACCAGATAATCTTATTTGTCACCATCTTGGAGTCCTCCATGCGGGCTTTCATGTGTCTTGCACTGAGGAGAGGCTTCCGTCGGGCCACTCTGCCATAAAGCCCCGACTGGTGGAGGGCTGCAGTGATGGTTGACTTTCTACAACTTTCTCCCATCTCCCGAATGCATCTCTGGAGCTCAGCCACAGTGATCTTTGGGTTCTTCTTTACCTCTCTCACCAAGGCTCTTCTCCCCCAATAGCTCAGTTTGGCCGGACGGCCAGCTCTAGGAAGGGTTCTGGTCGTCCCAAACGTCTTCCATTTAAGGATTATGGAGGCCACTGTGCTCCACTGTGCAAAAATGTCAACAATTCTGTGTTTTTCGGTCAATATGGGATGCTGTGTGTGCATTAATGAGGAAAAAAATGAACTTAAATGATTTTAGCAAATGGCTGCAATATAACAAAGAGTGAAAAATGTAAGGGGGTCTGAATACTTTCCGTACCCACTGTATATATGTATAGAAATTAACACTTATTCAGCAAGGATGAAATAAATTGATCAAAAGCGGCAGTAAATACATTTGACATTATAATCAGTTTATATTTTTAAATAAATGATTTTCTTTTGAACTTTCTATTCATCAAACAATCCTATTTTAATATTTTCCATTACATTGTGTTTTAGTTAAAGTTTTAGGGATTTTATTGCGTTTTTGCTATTTTAATTTTTTTAATGGCTATACTATTTTATTATTAATTTTTATCAGTTTTAGTTATTTTAGTACATCAAGTTAAACTAAACAAAAATGAGAAATATTGCAATAAATGTGTTTTATAATAAAACAAATATTGATTTTAGGTAACAATTTTTAGGTTGTGTTAACTATAATAATGCTGAAGTGTACATATTTAACATTGCTCTTTTAAGTAGCGTAAGTGTAGTTAATTATTGTAGTAGTCTGTGGTGTAACAAACTCATTTTTTCTAAAAGTAGCTTGACTACTGTTGAACTACTTTAAATAATGTCAATTATGTTATGAATGGAGCTGTGCTCCATAACTTTAACCCGTGCTTGCAAAAAATGACTAAAATGTTCATAATTCACTGTTCGATGAACAGCATGATGCTAGAACAGAAGCAGCTTTCAACAGCAGTTTTCCATCAGCTGATCTGAAGGTTACAGCTCAATCTTCGAACGACAGTGGAGACAGATAGCTGAATCCACACGGTGCTGGTTAGAAAATGAGAATCTATGGCAGTCATGCATGATATGAACTTAATGTCCTCTGGAGTATATGTTCTCCTCATGCTGACAGGGGGTTATGATGACTATGTGTCTTTTACCAGCTGTCTGTGAGAGCTCACGTCTGGCTAGATGCCCAGGGACGAGACTTAAGTTACAGGTAAATACCTAACCCACATGATTCATGTTTCTGTGACCTTGTCCTTACATCTCCTCTCTCACAAACATTTATACAGCTAGTTATACATCTGACTCGCATTCACTCACCTTTCTGGCAGGCTTTAGGATACTTGATGTAGGATACAGATTTTGTGCACAGGGACCAGACGGTGATTCTCAACTGCAAGGAAAAAGAAAAAATTTTTGAATGGAAATATCTATTTAATTTAACTATTCAAACTCAATCTGCACCTTCAGGTGGTCAACAGAGAAACACAGGTCTGTGGTGTAAAAATCGGTTTAAGTGCCAGAATATACCCATTATACCTGACTGGTCGTTTTTTTTTATTGAAATAATATGAAAACTAAAAGACTTTCAAATCATTTGAGCCAATATTGTATTTACAATAGAACAAAGATAGCAAATGTTTAAACAGATTTTTTTTTACAATTTTATCCACTAAATGAGCTCAATTCAAATGTGATGCCTGCTACAGGTCTCAAAAAAGTAGGAACGGGGGCAACAAAGGACTGAAAAAGCAAGACATTTTGAAAAGATTCAGCTGGGAGAACATCTAGCAACTAATTAAGTTAATTGACATCAGGTCTGTAACATGATTAGTTATAAAAGGGATGTCTTAGAGAGG
The DNA here is from genome assembly GCA_027564155.1 of Gymnocypris eckloni scoliostomus. Classification (NCBI taxonomy): domain Eukaryota; kingdom Metazoa; phylum Chordata; class Actinopteri; order Cypriniformes; family Cyprinidae; genus Gymnocypris; species Gymnocypris eckloni. The sequence goes on from CM050420.1 coordinate 564,029, forward strand.
CAGAGTCTCTCAGAAGTAAAGATGGACAGAGGCTCTCCAATTTGTGAGAGTGCGTAAAAAGATTGTAGAATACTTTAAAAACAACTCTACTCAACATCAAATTGCAAAGGCTTTGCAAATTTCATCATCTACAGTGCATAACATTATCAAAACATATTTTGATTACGTTTTTCCATTTAAAAACATGAGATGCAGTGGAATGGGGAAAGACCCGTCCCCCCATAAAGTTAAGACATGTTTTTTTTTCAAAGTTGAACTTACAATAATAAACAAAAAATGGCTTTCTAAAGATCCGATTCTCTTCTACGAGACGCGAGTGCCACGGTGACCGATGTCCCTTTAGAAAATATGCAAAATATATGTTCTGTGTGAACGGCTTGGTTCCAGTTTTGACAAACAACATCATCTCTGCATTGATGTTCTCTTTTTCCACAGTATTTTGAATGAAAAACGTGTGCAATAGGTTCAACTGGATAGGCCGATGCAACGTTTCGCATTCGAATGTGGAGTTTTATTTTAAATTCGACGAATATTCAAAATACGAATTTATTTGACAGCCCTACCTCAGACGACACTGCATCACTCATCGGCATGATTCGGTCATTGACATTACTAAATGGGCCCAGGAATACTTTCAGAAACCACTGTCAGTAAACACAATATGCCGTCCCATCTGCAGATGCCAACTAAAGCTCTATCATGCAAAAAGGACGCCATATGTTTACATGGTCCAGAAGCGCAGGTTGTGTTCTGTGGGCCAAGGCTCATTTAAAAAGAACTGTTTCAAAGTGGTCAGACGAGTCCAAATGTGACATTGTTGGAAATCACGGACACCGTATTCTCCGGGATAAAGAGGAGGGAGACCTTCCAGTGTGTCTTCAGCATTCAATTAAAAAAACAGCCTCTCTGATGGTATGGGGGTGCATAAGTGCATACAGCATGGGCAGCTTGCATGTTTGGAAGGCACTATGAATGCTGAAAAGTATATAAAGGTTTGAAAGCAACATATGCTCCCCTCTAGATGACGTGTATTTCAGCAGGACAATGCAAAACCACATACTGTAGCTATTACAACAGCATGGCTTCATAGTAGAAGAGTCCGGGTGCAGAATTGTCTTTCCTGCAGTCCAGATCTTTCACCTATAGAGAACATTTGGCACATCATTAAACTAAAAATATGTCAAAGATGATCACGAACTCTTCAGCAGCTGGAAACCTATATCAGGCAAGAATGGGACGCCATGGTAAACATGCCCCAGTCCCAACTATTTTGAGATCTGTAGCAGGCATCAAATTCGAAATGAGCTCATTTTTTGTTAAAAAACAAATATTAAAATGTCTCAGTTTAAACATTTATGTCATCTATGTTCTATTGTGAATCAAATATTGGCTCATGTGATTTGAAAGTCTTTTAGTTTTCAATTTATCCAAATTTAAAAAATGGCCCAACATTTCCTGATTTCGGGTTGTAAGTCAATGTCAAATAAAGTAAAACAAAAAAACATGCAAACAAAATCTATTTGGATGAATTCAAGCCTTCACAGATTACAATAACAGCTGCCAATATGGAACACAATGAAGTACATTTATCCTAAAGCAAAATAGGAGTAAACTATATTTTCACTGTAGGGAATGTTTTGTTGCTATTGGAAAAGTTTTATTTCAAGCTATGTTCTCCATACAAAGATGACAATATGATACAACAAAATATTAAATGAAGATACAATGGTTATTTGAAGTATTAATGAATGAACCAACCAAGCTAACAAATTTAAACAGGTTTGAAATGAACACCTGCCAACCTGCAAAAATGCACGGGAAAGTCAATTGTGTGGTGGGTAACACATTAGCTCACTTGCCAGTATTGGCAGGCTATGATTAATTAATGTCATCCAACCAGGAGCCTCCAATATTAGAAATAAGAGTAAAGAGGGTTCCGTTTTTAAAACCTGAATACTTTTAAAATTACATGCAGTTTTATAAAAGTAGTAACTGAGAAATGTGGTTTTGTTTTGGTTTTTATGGTATCTGCAAACAATTACTGACTGTTGTAAAACTGAAAGTTCACACACACACACACGTCAGAAAAATAAACCTGAAAAAAAAAAAACTACATGGGTACAGAAGGATCAAAACAGCCTGCAGCATCTTGTGCTACTCACTAACACACAAACTGTTGCCTGCCATTGAATGACTTAAGTTATTAAATAAGTTGGTTATAATGAGTAGAAACATGTTAAAAAATATTGCCTGATCTTACTTCCGTTTCACCCACCACATAAGAAATGAATTGTCAAATGAAATGCGTTGTGGGGACACATTATTATAACTGGTGTTTAAAAACTAGTGAGAATATCAAGTACATAGTAAAAGTTTAAACCGTTGTTTATGAAAATCTGCTGTTCTAGTCTGTATCGTCCAGGCATCAATGGACTGCAAAATGCTAAATTAAGCTTTCCTTGACCTTCAGCCAAGAGTACCGTGTTCTTATAGGTACACAAGGCAGTTGAATAGAACACCTATTGTACCTGCAAACTCAAACGCCAATCATGTGTCATTGTGCTTCTTACGTTAACACCTACTCAGTATTCAATAAACTGGTCTGCCATGATGAACAACACAGCTCACAAAGTTTGCTGATGCTACCACATACAGTTTTAGATGTCTGATATGTGCCTGCCACCTTTATACTGTTCAGTTGGTATCCTCTAGGTGGCACCCTAGAAGAGCAAGATGACTTTAATGGCCTGTGAATTGAGTCGGTCTCTAATTATCAAACACACCATGTACCATAAGTGGCTTTATAAAGGACCATTTATAATAGTGGATGTTTTATTATTAAAATAGATAGTGTACTGTTAATTTATAGAAGCCTGTAACAGAGACATCAGATGGAAGACAACAGACAAATGTCCAGCCAGCCTCAGACGCGTGCGCACACACACACACTCATGCACACACAGCTGTCCAGCATCTCAACACCTGTCAGTAATTCTTGGAATCAAGTTCAGGCGACAGACTACAGTGGCACTCGGCCCAAGTGTAATCCAGGCAGACAGAAAGAGAGAAGGAGAGAGCGAGAGAGGAGGACAGTAACATCAAGATTTCATAATAGACTAGCATTTAAACGTTTGGGTTCATATATATATATATATCTTTAAGATAAGATAAGATCTTTTTAAATAATTAATTTTATTGAGCAAAAATTCATAAACTGGATCAAAAAAAGATGCATAAAAGTTTCCGTGCAGAAAACAGCACAACTGCAACTGTAATAATAATCAGAAATGTTTCTTGAGCAGCAAATCAGCATATTATAATGATTTCTGAAGGATCATGTGACACTGAAGACGAGTAATGATGCTAAAAGTTCAGCTTTGCGTCACAGGAATAAATAACATATTTTAATATCTTACAATAGAAAAAAATATTTTTAATTGCAATTATATTTCACAATATGTAACATTTGCCATCATTTATTCATATATTTTTCTATATGTCTTCATTGTGTAATCACTGGGACTTTTATTATTTTATTTGACTTAATATTTTGACTACCCTTTTAATATTTTTGACATTATATTTTGTCCAATTATTTATTTACATTAAATGTACTGCACTGGTGTTTCCCTTATTGGATCTCAAGTCCAATAAGTACAAGCCTCACCAGAAAATGTAATAGTTTATTTACAAATCCTGCATTTATGATCAAATAAATAATGCACCCTTGTTGAGCAGAAAAAAACTTTTCACAAATAAAAATTTGTACCGACCCCAAACGTTTGAAAGGTACTGTACAATGAAAATAACATGTAGTGTCATTAAAAACACCACCATATTTTTCAGACAGTACTATTAGTCCAAATGTAGGTGTTTTTGTACTTTATGTCTCATGTTTTGTGTATTAACACGATCATAAGAAGTCATTTTCAGAAGAGCGGTGTTTAAACTCTTTTCTGATTGTGACTCCATTGAATGAATCGTGCATGGACTGTCTGTTATTTTCAAGTCTTTATTTATGGGCAGCAACAGTTGACACGGTGCAAAACTGACTCCTCCTTACTTACATTGAACTCAGTGGTGTTGAGTATGTGTCGCCCGTCAGGACTCCAGCGTGACGAGACTAGTCCAATCGAACCCTCGTCTATCTTACAATGCCAGTCCGGCTGCTCTAGAGACCACACCTGAGAGAGCGAAAAGAGAGAAACTTCAGTACCAAACATATCTGAATCCTGTCGCCCTGTTGAATGGCTCAACATGAAAGACTGGCGCTTTCTTCCCTTACAAAGGTAAGCTGATTTAATTAGACAGGTGATGTTATTCATTTGCTGAAAAAGTGACAAGCAAAGATGTGACGCATCAGATGATGTGTCTTGTTGAGAAGATGTATGGATGTGCTTTTAAAGCTTTTTTTAAGACCTTCTGGGTAAAAGCTAAAAAATAGCCAACATAAAATCAGATAAAAGCGCATCGATAAATGCAATGGGCAGCCTGTCATACCTGCACCAGTCCTCTTTTGTACATGGCACAAAGGATGAAGAGGGAGTCAGAGGACCACTCCATGTGCATCACCTGGTCCAGGCATGTGTACAGGTGCATGATCTGAAGGGTGTTGAAATCACGGACCACCAGGCGGTACTGAACACAGGTGGCCTACAAGCCCAAATTAAATGCGATAATTAATAAGAAAGATTAGGTTTGGACGTATGCAATTCTAGGAACAATTTGATTTGTCATCTGATAATGTTGATAGCTGTAAGAAAATCATCTTACCAAATATTTCCCATCTGGAGAAACTTTGCACAATTGATTGGACTGCTTGAAGACCTCGGAGAAATTCATGCTACTGCAACCAACAGTAAATGTTAAAATATATATACATTTCTTGTATAGTTACGGTGTTGATGCATCCTTTGAAATGTTGACTATAAAAAAGATCAGAGAGACACAAACACAGTCGAAAACTATTCAAAGAATACTACACAACTAAATCAAAAGATAGATTTTTTTAGAAAGTAAAATAAATACATTTGTTAAATAAAGCCCATTTAAGGAACATTTAAAGACATTTGACTTGTAATTTGACTTAGACATTTTATTTGTAATTGTCATTTGTGATTCTCATCAGATTTAAACTAACGTTACTGTAGACCAGTGTGAGATGTGTAAATCCCAATAAATCAGAATAAAGGCTGTAGTGTGAATCAGCATTAAAAGTATTACACATATTAACACTTTGCACAAATACTTAAGTAATGCTCATAGTAAGTAATGTTCCATGCAAAATATGCTTCTTTCCATTTTTTATTTTGATTTTGGGATGAAACATGACCTATTCTTAATAACAGGAGAGATTCACCCGTGTAGGACGCAGGCTGGTAAATCAATTGTGTTAAATCTATTTTTTAAAGCACTTTTCGAGTGTCAAATACAGAATTTACTACCATAGCGGATCTTACGACTACTTTTTAGATTTTAGAAATTACAGAAATAATTCATAAATCGTCTATTGTCAGGCTTAGGAAGCGTTAACGGCTCCCTATCAGGGCGCTTAACGTTACTAAAGTTACAAACACGTCTAATGTCTGCGTTAACAGAAGATTAGTTATATACATGATAACAATTTACCTTTCTGAGTATCGTAAGCACTGATCCGAAGAGGTTTGTGGTCAACTATTAAGACGTGCAGGATAAAACAAAAATACACCCATAAGAGTCTCATGAATCAAACGATCTCTAACCGAATCGCTTACTGTTTCGGAAGTGACGTGTAGGAGAGAGTCATTGTGTCATGCTGACAGCCAATCAGCGCCGCGCTTTATTGTCGGCGTCACGAAGGAATTGTGGGAAATGTTGTTTCATCGTTGTTTTCTAGTAGGCTGTGCTTTAAGAATAAATATATGTACTATGCTCAGGCCGAGTAATTTTATGACTTTTCAAAATTTGTGACTGTATCGTGTTTGAATTTAAAAGCAAACGTAAAGGTCTTTATGCAGTCAGGAGTGGCAGGTTAATTAAATCGATGTCTTGTTATAGGGACAGCTAGTCTTTCTACAGTCGAATTAGACTATCACACCATACGTATATACAAATTGTCTGAATGTACTTTATTTAATGTAAATGTCAAGCTTTAATCAGATCCCAGAATATGGGATTAGTGTTTCCCGCTCGCGTGCGCCCAAACGGCGGCTAACGCCTCCTCCCGTCCCCCAACAATTCCCCAACCCAACCCTCCACAGCCAAGTGCACTCACACTCCGCCAGCCTATTACCCTATACCTGCTTAATCAGCCTCATCTGCCTTTCCAGCATACGGGCTTTAACCACAGCGAGAAATTCAAGGTGCGTTTTGTTGTTCAGTGGCTTAATTCGCAGCTCGTTTGCTACATGTCAAGGCTGTAGGGTCACAGCAGGTCAGGGAAACTGATTTTGGGATCCACAGAACATCGCCATAGGTTGTTGCAAGCCAGGAATATAACTTGTTTGGTAAGTAATTGTACGATAAATATAGTGTGTATGGCTTGTTTGAACTCTTTACTATATGTAAGATTTGTCACCGTAAAAAAGGAGAGTTTATGGGAATAATATCTAGTGCTCGCATTGCTGAAGTATAAGCATTAAACCCACCCACTTTAAGTGAACGCAAGTAAGATCTCCTCATGCTTTAATAATTCACTACAATAGCTTATTATTATAGACTAGAATTGTGTTAGTTAAGTAACTTAGGCTTGTTGTATTCAAATGCATGAATAATGCAAATAAATATATATATTTTAAATCACCCTACTGATCGTTTTTTGTCTTCAATGTAGTAGTTTAGTTGTTAAATAAACTAAAACATATCTAAGTGCACCATAGCGATTTAATTGTGTTAGCTTGTGTTTGTCTAAAAGTAGAGAAATCGATCAGTGTCCCACAAAGCTGATGCAGTGGTCAGAGTTCACTATGATAATTTTCTGTCAACATGTAGCATACAGTAGACTAAATATGCTTGATTAGAAAGATGAACTTCTGAAGAGAGCACATTTTTCTTTCTTTCTTTCTTTCTTTCTTTCTTTCTTTCTTTCTTTTTTTTTTTACTTTTCACAAGCAGCTAGTCTACATAATTCATTAAGCTCCAGCCTACTTCATATGTTTCTATTTCTTTATCCAGTGTAATGTAGCCTATTATATTATATTATATTATATTATATTATATTTTATTAGATTGTTTTTTAAGCTATCCAATTATATATTGTCATATTATTGTTACATAATTATTAAATCTTATGTCCGAATAATATAATAGCCATGTAATAAATCTAAACTAAATTTAAACGACGACATTTTATATTATAAATTATATTATAGGCTATTGTAAATTCATTTTAAATCCGATTGAATAACTATGAATTGCATCAGTGCAGTGCAGCGGGTAAATGAATGCAGGAGATGTGTGTGACGCGTTTGTGTGATTGGTTGTCAAGGGTGCTGTATTAGTTTATACTGTGCTGAATGGACTTACGCTCGCCCGAAATACTTTGCAGTCTGTATGAATACTGTTTTTTAATTTCCCAATATTTTTGAGCTGGTCTGTTTAGCTTTATATCGAAACCCGGGCTGAAGTTAAGCGTTACTGAGGAATAATAGAGCGCGTTTCTTCCGGTGCGGTGCTATGGCAGATCAGTTTTGCGTCGGTAAGATACAGCTTCATTAGATATAAATACACGTCCTTTGTCAAGTGATAATTCAATTCTCCGCTTGAATCCCTGTTGTGTGTGTATAATTGCTGCCAGAGCTTGAAGTCCTCAAGGTGGCAGCTACCACGGGAATACAGGTCAAAACGAGTAAACACGACGATGCCTCGTTCATAAAGCTAGAGCTCGGACTTGAATTTAAGACATGTAAACAAAGCCCTGCCTTATTCCTGAATTCAGTTCATTCAGCTTCTGTAGATTGACATGATTTATTTAGCGATACATCTTTCTTTCTTTCTTTCTTTCTTTCTTTCTTTCTTTCTTTCTTTCTTTCTTTCTTTCTTTCTTTCTTTCTTTCTTTCTTATCAATTTTAATTGAGCTTTTCTAATGAGAACTGTCATTTATTGATCTTTCTTATCAATTTTAATTGAGCTTTTCTAATGAGAACTGTCATTTGTTGATTGTTGTTAACGTTTTAGGCCTCCATGCAGGTTACGGAAAGTGGATACATATTATTTTTTAATAATATTTAGCCTAGGCCTTGGCCAAAGAAGCATTTAGGAGCAACAAATGATTATGTTAGGTGTGTTAAACATGTGATCATAGATTAGTCCTTTCAAATGTTCAGTCAGTTTGGTCTGCGTGTAATATAGCCTAATTGATCTCGTGCTCCTTTCAGAGGAAGGTGTTTTGCGCGCGGTGTAACCGAGGGAACAGACGCGACGCGACGCGCTGCAACGGTCAGTTTGAGTTCTGCCTGAAGGCACTTACAGGAGAAAACGTCGTCCATTTATTTATTATTATTATTTGTTTGAAATGAGCAAATTTAGACCTATCTATCTCATTTTAATTGAAGGGGAGACCGGGCTTGTCATGGCGAAGGAAATAATGTGCGCATTTACAGCAGAATGTTGATTTTTAACATTTCTAAAATTAAAATTACTTTTGTTAATTCAAATTTAGTTTTCGCCAAATTACAGTTATAATATCACCTTATTAATGTTTTTATTTAGTAAACAAGTGAAGATAAATCCGCTATTCCGAGATGGCTGCTTTCAACCGAAAGGCTGAACAGCTTTCTCATGAAAAGAGTTGCCTATTTTATATATATATATATATATATATATATATATATATATATATATATATATATATAAAATGTTACGTATATGTTATACATATATACAACTAATTAAGTTATCTTTTACATTTTTTTCTGCATCACATTTGATTTAGCTGAAGTAGCCTATTAATATTCGTAAAATTGCTTTATGCCAGGTTCATTTTTGTTGGTGGCATGATTAAGATCAAAATGTTTTTAATGAACTAAGCTTACTTTCTTTACTATATTTATATATTTTATCCTGGACAAAAACGTTGTGAATGTTCAGGGTATTTTTTAGTCAAGCCCATACAGAAATTGAATTGAATAAATCAGAATATCAGTATAAAAAAATGCATATAAATATTACCAACATTTTATAGTCGTAGTTTTTTTTTTGATAAGGTGAGTGCATTATTTTAGAAACAGCCTACTTAATTTGTATTCAATAAAAATTGGATGGGATATGTTATGGGATATTTTTGTCACACTGTGGAAACAACAGTGTAATAAAAATAGTACTGGGGTTTATTTTCTTCAAATTGATCTCAAGTTTGAGTATTAAACAAGCATCTTTAAATATCATTCACAGTATGATTGTATTGATGTTTTTTATTCAGTAATATATTAAGATATGGGATTTTGAGTAATTTATCTGGCTTTTTCTTTTTAAAAAAAAAGCAATGCTTTTTTTCTTACATTCAAATTATACATAAAATCATGACCACTGTTAATAAATGACATAACCTGCTTTCACATCTGAACTTAGTTCTATGATTGTTTATGAAATTGTATATTTTCCACTGGATGTTTTAAAGTATGTTAGAGTTGGATGATCCAGGCTCATCTGTGTTGACTTGTTCTGGTGTGGTTATAGATGTGTATAGCCCTCATGTCCTGTGAGTAATATGATGGAGGAAGTCTGTAGCACCGAGGCAGGTTCGGACACGTCCAGCCCGGCATCTTTATTCTGAATCTCTGCATCCAGCCTGAAAATCTGCTGGGAAGCTGGGAAGATGCGTTGGGCGGCAGGGTGGAAATTACTGTCAAATCCAATCCTGTGTGTGTTCAGTCTTTAAACAGTGCCGGTCAGAAAGAGTTATTTTACAGAGCATGAATACAGAGCTCTTCTTCAGAATCAGTGTCTTTTATAAAATAGCTGGGTCCGTTAATGAATAACGACTATGATTAAAATGGAGAATCATTGTGTTGGTATTATATGTTATTTGGAGGATTTGTTTTTTTATTTAATTAATACAAATAAATTAATTAATTTCTAATGTAATTTTCATTAATCTCTTTATAGAGTGTTCAGCTCAGTTTGATAAAACAAAATAGAATCTAAATAAATCACCCTTAAATTCACCCTTGAGGTTTTTCTTTTACCTAAAAATTGTGACCGCTAATACATTTACATTTATGCATTTAGCAGACGCTTTTATCCAAAGCGACTTACAATTGCATTCAGGTTATACATTTTCATTAGTACATGTGTTCCCTGGGAATCAAACCCACAACCTTGACGCAATGCTCTACTACCGAGCCACACAGGAACACTGTTATTAATATAATGCAATATAGCTGAATCAACCTATATACATTACTTTTATACATCCAAAACGACTTTATTTCAGATAAATCAGTTATAAATATCTAAGAATTGCAGAAATGCTTTATGGTTGTTGGTTTGCAGTTGAATGCACTGAACTGCAGCGGGTCATTTCACTGCTTTACATTTACATTTACATTTAGCAGACGCTTTTATCCAAAGTGACTTACAATTGGGGAATACATAAAGCGATTAATCTTGAAGAGGCAAACAGACAAAGAAAGTGCTTGTAACACCAAGTCTCAGGCATTGTTCAAATAAATACAAGCTAGCAAGGGAAGGAGAGAAAGATAAAGAGAACGATGAAGATTTAGAAAAAGTGAAATACGTTTTTTTGTAAGGTTTAAAGGTTGCTTTAAAGGTTGCGTTTGCTTTCTGTACCTCTGGTAACTCATGTTTGTTATGTGATTTTCAGTGTGATCTGCCCTGCGGTGGATTGTCCATCATCCAAGATGTCCCAGTCGTCCACCGCTGATGAGGGTACAACCTTTGAAAACTTGTGGAGTACCCTGTGAGTTCATTTGCATGCATTTACAGTTTACGTTGATGTATTAGTAACAATTAATGTGCACAATTTCAAGATTTGTTCAGTTTGTTTTTGTGATTACAGTACATAAAATTCAGACACAGTATGGGGATGCTTTTACATGACCTTGTATCCGTTTGTGATTCACGTACCTTCTGTCTGTTATTACAGCGAGCCAGACAGCACATATTTTGAGCTTCCTCAGGCAGGACACTCGGGGGACAGGGTGGCTTCCAGCAGCCTGCCCAGCAACCGCGCTGAAGTCTGCATGGACGTCTACCACATGAGAGACATGAGAGACATGAACGACAACATCATGGTAAGAAGCCAATGCAGATTTACAAACATCTAAATCATTCTCAGTAAAACCAGCCATTACAGTCAAGGAGAAGTGAGTGTAAAACAATGCACAATGACACAATGGCAAGGCAAGGCAAGGCAAGTTTATTTGTATAGCACATTTCATACACAGTGGTAATTCAAAGTGCTTTACATAAAAGAAAGTGAAATAATCATTCACAGCAATAAAAACAAGGAGTTAAAAATAATAAAATAAGGACATTTAAAATGATATAGAAATTGATTTAAAATGAAATTTAAAACAGTTAAATAGAAAAGGATTATACATAAAATAATGCAGTCAGTTCGGACGTAACAATGTCAAAACAAATCTGTATTTTATATTCATATTGAGTTTTTAAAGGTATTTTACTTGTATTTTGAATTGATTTGCATTGTCTGTGAAGTTGCTGGATAATGTCCTGGCAGAAAATGACCATAAGGGTCATTGCACACTGAGTCCAAAATGTTCATATGCATTTTTACGGGGGGAGGGGGTATCCTTTCCTATCAAAATACTTGTTACGGATGTGAAAACACAGAAAATCGAACCTGATCCGAATTTTTTTATGATGGACGAAAATTTCGGAGGCAGTGTGCAATGACCTTTCACTCTTAAAAATGCGATTCACAGCGGTGCCACAGAAGAACCATTTTTGGTTCCACAAAGAACCATCTCTCTCACCAATACATATTACGAATTAAAAATTAGGTTTTGATATATTTACAGTAGGAAATGTACAAAATATCTTCATGGAACGTGATCTTTACTTAATTAATATTCATTATATGTGCAAAACTGCAAACAAGCTAAAAGGTTATTAAAATGTGACCCAAAAATACATTGTATTGGTCAAAATTATCCATTTTTATTTTATGGCAAAAATCATTTGGACGTTAAAGGCATAGTTAATTCTTTCATTATTTACTCATCCACAAGTTGTCTCAAACCTGTATGTGTTTCTTTCTTCTACAAAGAGGATACCCCCCCCCCCCCCAAATACTACCGACATTCTTCAAAATATCTTCTGCAGAATTAAGAAACTCATACAGGTGAAGATGAGTAAATGATGACAGAATTTTAGTTTTTGGATGATGTTTCCCTTTAATTTCAAAGCAACATCATGCCTCCCATCCAAAAAAAAAACTACTGATACTCTTTTCAGTTTTCCCTCCGTATCATCAGGATTCCCTCCTCAGACCCTAGTTTCCCTCTCCTGTGCTGTTTCCCTCCCTCCGGGCTCTGCAGGAGGCAGTGTCTGAGGAGGCTGTAGTGCTTTAATTAGAGAGCAATGCCAAGCCCAGAACATGACACCTGCTCCTGCCTCCCATCTGGGGAAACAGAACAGGACACAGGGATGATAGATGGACACACAGAGTCTCACGAGGTCACATCTATCCCCAAAATCAAAAGAAGAAAAATTAATTATATTTTGCATTATAAAGGCAGCCTAGTTTAGGACCATTATGATAGTTATAAGACATTTAAGCGCAGTTTCCCTCTAGTCTCATTATCGTAAATCATCTGAACATTATCCTTTTTTGTCATTTCCATAATTTGATTCTTATTACTGTACTATAGTTTTTATTTTGTTTTACTGAGTGAAAAAAAATAATAATTATTACACAAATTAAAGTGCTGTGTGTTTGTGTATGTATGTATGTGTATATATATATATATATACAATTGATAATATAGTAATGACATATAATAATGATTTTGTTGCATTTTGAATTTTTTAATACATTTAATTTTTAATTTAATGAGAATTGTGGAAATGTGCTTAAATATTGCTGTAATGCAAAACAAACAAACAAACAAAAACATAATTTTCCTAAAATAGCATATATATATATATATATATATATATATATATATATATATATATATAATTTAAGATAGCCTGTCCTAATATATTTTAATTATTTATCTATTTAAAAAATAATAATAATAATATATATATATATATATATATATATATATATATATATATATATATAATTTTTAAAACATATATCATTTTTGGGGATGAAATATGACTCAAGCATGTTTTTGACAGGTTTTAAATGAATTTAAATGTGCTCTGCTTTGCCGTGTCTATATTTTTGACTTGCATCAATAGTTCCAGAATTCTGTAAATGATCTGTTCTAGGTCGTATGGATTTTTGTTCTCCTTATTGAGATGTTTTGGTTGTTCACTTTAGACTTGGACAGGCATTTTCAAGAATGTATTGATTTTCAGATGTTTGTTTTTCACTTGGCTCTTAAGGGAAATTATTCCAAGCTGTTTGTAATCTCTTTTTTGTTTTTCTAGCAGTGAAAAGTGTAGGTAATTAAAAAAAAGAATTCTATATATATATATAATAATTATCAATCTAACCATCCCCCTTGAAAAAGTGGTATAGTCTAAAAGACAAATGGGCAAGTCTGGGCCTGCTGTTTTACTAAATGAATAGTCATGAGGCCAAAAAGTGGGAGGGCCAAAGATTTGTTGTTGGCTGCATCTAGAAGCTGACAGGGCAAAGAGAACTGGCGGAAAATCAGAAAAGCGACTCTGAGTGCCTTACCTTTCCTGGAGTTGTTGTGTCAAGTTAGTTTCTCTCGGAGCGTCTAAAGTGAAGACGTGAGACGTGAAGAACTGAGAATTGCAGAACTGACCTGTGTTTTGGGGAGGTCACATGACCAGACCAGTGGGAGACTCTCCCCTGTCTTTTGCCTGCCTAGCGGGAACGCCACTATGCTGTGTATCGGTGACCTGCCTCATTACTACAGCGCGGTAGGTGAGCGCTTTCTGAACGATTCCATTGATTTTTCAGGAGCAATATTCTTTCTTTACTCGCTGTCTTCCAGATTCATTGTGCCTGGCTTAAAACTTTAGAGACCATTATTTAATTTAATATTTAATATTTTGTTTCTTATTAATCATTATATTAAATTACATTTATAAATGAATCTGTAGCAATTAAAATATCAGTCTGTTTTTTTAACTAGGTCTTTAATTCTAGGTTTATCTATGATTGATTTGCAAATATTAATTTGATTATAATTGATTGTAATATACAACTTATAGTAGCTACGATTATAAATTCCACAGCTGCGCTTGTAAATGCTTAAAAACTTAATTTTGACTGATCCTCGAAAATGTCTTTTATATGATCCTTTAAAAACGAATTGAAACCTCTTCTTGTGTTATTAATGTGAGATGAAACGTGTGATGCTGCTTGATAGGAAACCTTCAGCTGTTTTAATGCTATAGCTGCCGTATATCTTTAAGACGGACACCTGTTGATGTTTCTTTCTGTGCACAACTTTGGTTTTGTTTTGATTCATTTAAAGGGATGACAGAAATATTGCAACATGCAACATTTTGATATTTTACAGTTTAATTCAGTCATCTCACACCTGTTTACAAAGTCCAGAACATCTACTTAAGTTCATTAGGTTATCAGGATTCAACAGAGCAGTTTTAAACAGATGTGATAATGTCAGTGCTTTCAGTTTGCAGCAGAGGGTGCTGTTTTTCATGTTAGTACAGTGAACATCTCTGCAGCTCACTGACACATCTGCATACTGCTTACCTGTCTCCAGACGGCCATCAGGACAAGACCACAGGAACCAGATGAGTCCTTGCACAGTCTGACTCTGCTTTAGCCTAGATTTAAACTGCTGATTGTGTCTGGCCAGAGGAGAATGACACTACTTCGACAAACTATTGCCCCGTCTAAATACTGTAAAGCTGATGCAAAGCCACACAGCTTTATATCAAGCTGACGTAAAGCTGCTTTGACACAATTTGCATTGTTAAAAGCACTATACCAATAATAGTGACTTGACTATGTTGTGGCAAAGATATACTTTAAAATATATTATGTATACTGTATAAAGACTTGTGGTCACATACAGTAGTTCATTGAACATGTTTTAACACAATATGGGGTAAGTTGCCACAATAAACCTGCCACTAAACACCTTATTACAAGCCTTACAGTAAAAATTATTAATACATCACAAAAAACAAACAAACTAGTAAATATAAAAACATTTAAAAGTTAAACCATGTATTGCATAATGTATGCATTTATAACTTTTAAAACGAATGTGACAATTTGGCCCAAGTTGCCCAACTTTTAAAATCTGCCTTCATTAGAGTTGAATCTGGGTTGAATGAATGTCAGCGTGGCTGTCAGTAATAGTGAAAGCATATTGACCTTTCTTCATCATATGGATGTTAGTTTAAAGGAGAATTCATTCATTATATACAAGATAGACCAAGAGAGAGAGAGAGAGTGAGCATGTATGTACAAAAATGAAATGTTGAATAATTTATTCACACAGACACACGTGCACACAACACGCATACACACACACTCTCTCTTTCTCTTTCTGTCACACACACACACACACACAGACACACACACACACAGAGACACACACACACACACACAACAATGCTTCTGTTCTGTTTCAACTTGTCACAGAGCATGTTAAGACTTACTGATGAGGCACACCTGGGTGTGTGTGTGTGTGTGTGTGTGTGTGTGTGTGTGTGTGTGTGTGTGTGTGTGTGTGTGTGTGTGTGTGTGTGTGTGTGTGTGTGGTAGACTCTCAAACAGCGTTTCTCACATTGTCTTGCTCATCTTAAGATCATTTATGAAAAGCACGCTATGTGAGGCAATAACTAAGTTCAGAAATCTATTAGAAATAGGCCTAGATTACACTGATACAATGCAAGTATCACTATTAGCACGAATGATTCTTCAAATCTTGTAGCTTGCTGAGGAGAGATGTGGCTTGTAGTGGTCAGATTTGCAGTTTTCTCTTGGTGCATGATAAAACAGATGGAAAATTCCCATAAATTTACACTGAAGTAGATATTAAAACGTAGCATCTCTTAGCAGCATTTCTGTGTTGAATTTTGCAGGAAGCACCCCGTGTTTCTAGTTTTCAGTTAAATGCTTTTTGAAAAACTCATCTGTCTACCTTTAAACCCTTTGCTTCTTCTATAAGTCTCATTATAGTATATACTTGTGCAGGTGTTGTCTGACTGCCGATATGCTATAATTAGGACAATGTGTGGTTTCTGACCTCCGTCCCTCTGGCCGTGTCCACGAGGATCAGGACTCCACAGAGGACAGTTCTTGGAGAGCGAGAACAGGTGTTAACGTCTCAGGTTGAGCAGACTTTGCGAGATGAGTGTTTTACTCACTTTGGTTTCTGTGGGTTCATCAGTGTGTAGTTTAACAGCCGAGGACATGTGATTCTGTCCGTTTGGACAATGTGCTATGTGAAAAGAAGGTAAAGTCGTTTCTCTTTGCTTGACTTGTGTTGCAGTTTGGCTATCTCATTTCATAGGGATCTGATTGGTCCACGTGTTTTGAAGGAATCATTTCCCATCATGCTTTTTACCTGAACTTTGAGTTATTAAATCAAAACATGTCTGCATGAATCAAATTATAATGTTAATATTTTTTGAGGTTTTGGTGATCATTTTTGTCGTATTTATATAATAACAGTGAAAAGTAAATTGCATTTGATTTCTGTAAAAGCTTCTGTATTGATGCTAGAGTCTTGTGCTGCTCAGATGTTGCTAAGGTGTTGCATGTTTGGTGGTTTCTCACTGTCCCAAGACGAATCCCTGCCAAAGTCTTTCTGATATTGTGGCTTTTAGACATGACTCTGGCTTCCAAATCTGGGATTTTGTCCAATTTTAAAAATCGTAAGTCTCATAACTCAGAAAAGTAATAACCCACCTCTGTTCTACAAACTGCGTAGTTCATCTATGTCCATGCAAATGTATAAAAGCCCATTTCTGCCACTGAATACAAAATAATAAAGTTAATCGTCACTTTTTATCTCACAATTCAGAGAAAAAAGTCAGAATTATGCATTCAATTGCAAGTTATAAAGTCAGAACTCAATATTGTGTGATATAAACTTGCATTTTATATTATTTTTCTCGGAATTGCATACGTTTGTGAGATAAAATAGGCAATTTTATGAAATAAAGTGAAAATTACAATATATAAACTTCCAATAGCAAGTCATGAAGTCTTAATTGTGAAAAATAAAATCACAATTGGATGTTATAAAGTCAGAACTCACAATTGGATGTTATAAAGTCAGAACTCACAATTGCGTGATCTAAACTTGCAATTGCGAGATATTATGTCAGAATTACAAGATATAATTACGCAATTTTGACTTTACCTGACTTTATAACTCGCAATTTAAAAAGAAAAACGTCAGAATTGTGAGATTAAAAAGTTATTCAGTGCCAGAAACGGGCTTCCATACAAATGATATGGGACGATTAAAAAACTAAAATGAATAATAGTGATGCTAACATTTCTTAACTATGCTAAAATATTCAGAATGCATGGAAATATGAAACAAATAAAACACAACAAAGAAAATGTCTATGTTTGAGGACTTTGAACTCATGAAAAGCATGAAAATACATGGTTTGTCACCAAATTAGCTAATGTTATCATGTAATTATGTATTTGTCCAGCTGAGCTTTACTTTTAACACATCTGTCGAGCTGGACTTCTTGCACAAAACTTCATAATTTATGAGTGGTGGGCATGATCTGTGAGTTTCGTGTTTGTAATTTAGAGAAGAGAATTACAGGCAATTAGACAATGGACAGATTACGGTTGTGTTCTACAACCTACCCTTCGCCCGGAGGCTTGACTCCCTCTCGTACGTCCCGGCGTGGTGTAACTGGAGCTCTAGAAGTGGAGTGGATGGAGTCTTATCTCCTCCCTCTTTCCCTCAAAGTCAACTTTCTGCCTCCCTCCTTCACCTGTCTCACCCTCCTTCTCTTTCTGCCTTTCCTCTCAGTCTCAGTACAGCCTACTGAGCAGCAGTATGGAACAAGGTTTGGGGAACAGAGCTGCATCTACCAGCCCCTACAGCTCAGAGACCACCTCCAACGTGCCAACGCCGTCACCCTACTCCCAGCCAAACTCGACCTTCGAGGCCATGTCTCCAGCCCCGGCCATCCCCTCCAACACTGACTACCCTGGGCCGCATAACTTCGAGGTCACCTTCCAGCAGTCGAGCACCGCCAAGTCAGCCACCTGGACGGTGAGTACGGCGTCTCGGTTGTGGTGCAACCATATCACGTGAGCTCCTCGTGAACCCGTGTACACACAGTTCTTTTCCCACACTCGTAATGTGCAGGCATCAGTTTTTACTCTCTTCAGTTGCTTGTTTGCTCTTTCTTCACTTTCTGTCTTTGGCGGTTATCATTTTGGCGGCGTTCCCGCTTTGTTCCTAATCATCGTAGTTGAAATGAAATTTCAAGCAGTGTCCTGTGGTGTAACATGCTGTAGTTCTCTATATAACCTACACTACTGTTAAAACGTTTGGAGTATGTAAATGTTTTTTAAAGAAAATTCTTATGTTCACGGTCGGAGGCTTCAAGGTTTCTTTATTTGTCACATAATAAATTATACAGGGTATAATCAATTTTATCATAATCAATCATATATTATCAGGGTATAATCAATCATATATTATCAATTTTATGACCTCATTTCGTTTTATGGACTTTTATGTTTTTTAGGAATTGTATGAGCTGCAAAATAAACTATCGTTGAAAATGTAAAATTAGACCAATTTTAAAAAGGATGACAATTAACAGCATCTGAAATATAATAATTCTCTTCAACATTCATATAAAAATTAAAACTTGATGTAAAAAAATAGGTATGTTATTTTTCAGCTGTATCTTTATTTCCTTATAGTCTACTTGCATGCACTTTTTTTGATTGTAATTTTACAAGTAAACTGCACAGACTGTTCTCAGCGCTGTCTTTGATCTACACAAATGTAAAAAGTGCAAAACATTTATATTTAGCATGAGATTAGTTTGTCTTATTAACAATGCTATGAAGTTTGAAATTCCTTAGTAAACCCTTAAAATGACAGCATCATCAATTTTAAATTCTTTAGTGCATCTAATGTTTGCTTGTTTACATGCTTGCTTTGGACTTTAGAATTTGTTGGAGCTCAAAGCAAGTGTTTTTAGCATCGAGAAGTGCAGTTGCTTGGGTCTTCTGAGTGGTTGCTAGTGCATTGCTTGGTGGTTGCTTACAGAATTATTAACCTTACGTTATGGGTTAGTTCAGATCTGTATATGAGAGATGGTACTCATAAGGTTTTTCATAAATAAAGTGCATCCACACAGGAAAAGAATCACAGTAATGTCAAGCAGAGGAGCTTGAAAACAGAGCAGTCAGTGTGGCTATGAGGAAAGGTGCTACATCAGTCTGTCATGAAGATGACCCTCTGAGACAGGAGATGGGGCTCTTTCCTGTGTCGGCGGCTCTTAGGCTGTTTGTTGGATGAAGTCAAGCGTGAGGCTTGGTCTTTGACTTTCTGTGGATGTGTAAGGTGATAGCAGCCCCAGGAAGGTGAGTGCTATGGCCATCACTCAGTGTCGGTGTGTGAAGACTGTCACCTCCATTCTCAAAGACCAGGCCTCTGTGAGCAACAATAACAGTAGGATAAGCTTTTAAAAAGGCCATAAGTGGAGTTTGCAGCACAGATTGCTGTTTACGTTTTAGGATAAGAGAAGCATGCCCTACATTCGAATGTGTTTGGCACTTCAGCTAGCGCCATAGATATTGATACTGTTACATACGATTTTGTTTTCTCTATATTAAATCTTCATGCATGTGGAACTCTTTGGGAATATTCCTTGCATAGTGGATCAAAATTTCGGATTGATCTAGATTTAACTAACCATCATATGTTTTCAGGATTTTGAACTTTCGGCTCAAAGTATGGCTGAATCTAAATATTAAAGTCCGCGTGAAATCAAAATTGACTATATTTATTTTGTTAGCGCAAATTGCTATTTTTGTGGTGAACAATTCATTCATACAAGTCAATCCACAAAAAAAAGTGTTTGCCTTCATAATCTTTAAAACGCCTACTTTACTACATCCAATCAATTTGCAGGAGAAAAACAAGCCACGCCCTCTATTTTCCTCATTCCATATTCTGCTTCTCTCGGGAGTACGTCACAATACGGAAGAAAAAACGGTCACACATTTCCGGTTCACGCAGACTTTAATGTCAGCATTTCTGATCAAAACTGATTTTCCTTTACTGTGTCATATTTTTTCATACGACACTACTTCAGTCAATGAAGACTAGAAATAATGTTTAGAAATCACATTATTTGCTTAAACCTAACCCCTTCTAAACCTGTTTAAATTCCTTTCTTCTGTGGTACATACTATATATATATATATATATATATATATATATTAGAGGTGGGCATAGATTAATTTTTTTAATCTAGATTAATCTAGATTAATTTTGGAATTAATCTAGATTAATCTAGATTAAAATGGCTCATTTGAATTCTGCCGAAGGCATTCAGAATATGTGTTCTACCCAAATAATGACTAAAAGTAAGTAAGCCCAAAATGTCGTTTTTTGTTATTATATTGAACTGAAAGCCATCTTATTATGCACAGTGTTGCACAGATTAAATTTCATGTAAATCATCCATGCTAACACACACGTCTTCTATTTTTATTTTTTAGAAATTTCACTCTCTATAGATATATTTTTCAAAGACGGAGTTTCAAAGTTTCTCGCTCAAGTTCACATGAGACCTAAAGCGCATCCTGTTTGCTTAAAAGCGCAACGTTTCGTTGTTATTCTGAGTGCACACAAATAAACGTAGAGTCTTTACAGATTCGAAAGATGTATTAGGCTACTTTTATCTGTATGACCAAAAATGACGGAGATTTTAAGATCAAGTGAACGCACCGGAGCCGTCTTGCAGCAAACGCGCTTCCACACAAACACTTCAATAGCGCACATTTCTCTAGGTTAACATCATATTGAGCGGCCATGTAAAGTTGCTACTACATACTAGGGATGGGTCACGATTTTCGAATATTCGAATAGTCAATTTAATTATAGAATATCGATTAGGTTATGCGATTATTTTCTAAAGGTTTACCCACACTGGGTGTTTTGAACCATCCCCGAGCCGCGTCTGAGCCCCAAAGCCCTGTTCGTTTGAGTAAAGTGATCACTCCGTGACGCGCTCGGACGCGGTTTGTTTAGCAGGCCCTGGCTTGGTTGTAAGAGGTGGGCCGGAGCACGGAACTTCTGATACGTGCATCCTGATTGCGTGAACAATAGATCTGTTAAGCCAATACATAGAGAGAGGGCCGTTTGTTTCAGCATCAAAAAACAACTCAAAATAATAATCCACAAAGTTAACAAAACGATGCACTCCCCTGAGCTGAGCGAGAGCGCTTCTCTGCCACATTCACGTGCTATCAGAAACGTCCGGTTTCCCACTTATGAAGTCGTGACGAGCTCGCTGCATTCAATTTTTTGTTGAATAAATAATGTAATATTCCACTGGTTGATAACCATAAATATTTATGTAAAAAATATTTGTGCTGTTTTTCGTGTTAAATGTGAAGAATGACAGGTTGGATGCCACAGACTTTTTTTTATTAGCAGAGTATTCAGGTGTAATTTTCACTTTAACTTCACGCAATATAACATGATTTTATTATTGTAATTTTGACTTTATTCTTAAAATATGACATTAATCTTATTTATTTAGTTATTTATTTGAGAAAGATAAACTGATCAAACTTGCGCTGGCCGCTGGTATTTAAAAAAACAAAAACTTGAATTTGAAAACATAAAATGTTCCAATCATATTTCTGAATTAAATTAATAAAGAAACGAAACGAATTATTCGGAACTATTTTAATGGTTGCAGCAGCAGCTTTGTAATGTGGAGGAGAGAGAGAAAGACACGGGCTCCGGTCGGAGAATTCTGAAAAGCTACAGGGATCTATATTCGTTCCCTCGTTTCAATTAAAAGTTCCCCGGACTAAGTGTGAACAGATTGCACTCTCGTCTTCTTCCCGAGCATGTGAACATTTAATATATGAAATAGGTTATTGTTATGAAAACAGACGTTAAAATGAATGTTCACATAATAAGTGCCGTCATTCAGGCTGTTCATGATAGAGGTCTGCTTCCCGACCCGAGCCCGGGGGTCCCGAAATGCTTTCGGGTTGGGTTAATGTTTAATGGATAGCTTCAGGCTCGGGTTTGTAGCTAAACCAAAACTATATTCAGAGGCTACGCTGCTTTCATAGGCGCACGCGCACACACATTAGGCTATTGCACACAGATATCTGAGATCGCGCAGCGCACAAACAGCACGGAAACTGTTTCTTAGTAAAATAGCTTCGATAGGCTACTGACTCGCAACATTATGTTTCTCTGCAATGAGGGGGTGAAGTCGCTGTTTTTGAAGTAACTAAGCCTCATTGCTTGTATAGAGAGACGCGCAGATGCATGTGCACATGCACGCGCAACTTTCATACCCTCTCTCTCTCTCTCTGGCTAATTCAAATAAATGATTATATATATATATATGAAATAGGTTATTGTTATGACACGTTAAAATTAATGTTCACATAATAAGTGCCGTCGTTCAGGCTGTTCACAATGTTTTAGCGCATAATGTTTTAAGAATGATATTCTGTTTAGCGTAATAAAAACATATAACATGCGTAATATGTTTATATGCCATAATATTCATTCATTAATTAATCAAACGGTTACGTTTTTTTATAATATGAATGTTCATGCTCATTTTTAAAATAGAACTGTCCTAACCTTATACGCAGTTGATAATCGACGGACTGTTCTGTTAATAAATGCCTCATTCGGTTATGTTATATTAATATGTTTCAGCAATCATAAGTTACGACCATTAATTGGCTCAGGTTAAGATAGACTATTCTCTATGTAATTAAACTGTTATCTTACAGAATGAAAGCCTGGATGGTTTCTCTCCCCTCTCTGTGTGTGTGTGTGTGTGTGTGTGTGTGTGTGTGTGTGTGTGTGTGTGTGTGTGTGTGTGTGTGTGTGTGTGTGTGTGAGCGTGTGCGTGGGTACATGCGCGGGAGGGGTGCGATTTTCGAATAGTAATCGAATAATACACAGCGATTATCGAATATTACTTTTGCTTAAAATGCACATCCCTACTACATACATCTTTCAGATGAAAAGCCATATTTGAGGTTGATGAATGATAGGTGATCGCGTTTGGATGTCCTGCCCGATTGTATTACCACATAGACCAGTTAACAATCTGTCCATCACGGACTGCGAGCCTCTAGTTCGAAGACTCGTTCTCGCCCCTACAGTGCAATTCGGCTAGGTATACATCCGGCTAAAATATCAGGGTGAGCGTCATCATAGCTTGCGTAGTATAGACCCAGCTCCCAACCCAACTTTGAGAATAGATTAACGGCGATATTTTTTATCGCCGATAAGAGTCTCGCGTTAACGCAGCGTTAACGCCGATAGCAACCCACCACTAATATATATATATATATATATATTATTATTACTGTCTTGTTGTTAGGGGTGGGGTGGGGGGTTGTCCATGGAACCAATCTTAATAAAAAAATAATATTTTGAAAAATATATAAAAAAAAAAGAAAGAAATGCAGGTTTGAAAACAACATGAGAGTGAGTAAATCATACGTAATGCAAGTTTAATTTTTTGGTGAAGTATGCACTCAGAAGTTTGAAGAATTTAGAAAATTTGCACATAAACATATTAAAAATACCACTTCTGCAATGGCATCCATCTCTGAAGACTTTTGCATGATTATGCGTGGAAATGATGCTCCATGCCACTAGTTGTCAGTAAGTCCAAGATGTCTGCTGTAGTGCAACATAAACAATAAACATTTATTAAGGGCACCTTTAAAGGGGATGTATATTTGTTTATTTTCTAGTGGCTGATATGATAGAAGTCTTGGGTTTTATAGTGACACTTACTAGTGCTGATGCAGCAAACAAAGTAGGTTAACAAATGCTATTGTGGAAATATGTATTGTCCCTTGATTTATTCACTCCATAACCCCAAGAATCGGGTTGTCGAGATTAAGGAAGTACTATTCAGCTGATCATGTGACAGCATCCTGAGACATCCTGAAAAATAATAGTTTAGAGTACTGATATATAAGTCCTCATATAATGTGAGTGGACATTCCTTTAAACATATTCATAAAAACTGAAAAGTATGACTAAAGCAGCTATGTTGAGTCTGTTTTAGTTGATGGTACTATTGGTGGTATTTTTTTTTGTCAAAGCTTATGAGTAAACACTTTAAAGTTTACATTTTCAACTAGTATTTTCAAATTTGTTATTTATACTTTAATCAAGTTTGCATCTTGTTGGGGGTATTGGGGTTTGTAGTGATGGCTTAGGATAACCATTGTTTTGGTTCCCCAAAAAACCTTTCAATAAAGAGTTCTTAAATTAACCACTTTTTCTTTTTTTAGATTTTAACAATCCAAAGAACCATCATTGCCAATAAACAACTTTTATTTTTAAGAGTGTTGGGGCCAGATTCACTAACAGCTTGCACTAACACAAGCGTCTTTTGCCGTTAAACTAGTTCTGTCAGGATTTAGTAAAGCGTTGCATAGTGAAGAATTAGCATTGAAAAGGCGTGGACAGTTATTTTTGTGCCTGAACTTTTTGAATATGCATTTGTAGGAGTTTTCCTTTCAGACACACAATTAATGGAAGGAGAGTATTCAAATGAATCACGCAATGCAATTTTGGTATTTGCGCCATTATTTAAGTAAGAAAAACTATTTTGTTATTTTGTTGTAAGTAGATCACCCACACCTGATTGACATCAGCTCTGCATTCAATTTGCTCTGCACTTGGTATATTGCGTTGGTCAATATGTAAATGAGGTGTTGCGTCTGTGTTCTTGAATTTGCACATTGTCAGTAAATCACCCGCAGAAATGTCCACGCCCATTGGTGCTGTTTTGAATTGCGCTCTTGTGCTAATTTGCCCTGTTTAGTAAATCTGGTCCTTGGTGTCTTCACCCCATATACAAATTAAAGGCAGATTTAAAAGTAGATTCAGAAATTAGTATTGGTTCTTCTATATAAAGTAACATCTCCAAAGGTGGCATTACGGGAGGAAGATTCTCTTGCATTTGATTGGACGTTAAATCATCTTGCTCGTAAATGCAAACATTTTTGCTTAGTTTCCTGGAATAGAAAAAAAGTTACATCTGATCTTTAAAAAAAAAAAGAGAGAAATAAAGCCACATCTGTTCCTAAATGTACTGTGCATAGATTAATTTAAAGAATATGACAGATCTCACGCCTTTTGTAACTTCAGAACATCTACTAGATGCAAATGTCCATCACAGGACGACAAGAAGCTGCTTGCCTTGCTCCTTTTTTTTATGACAGCTTTCGTTTTCGCTCTGCCGCCCACTCTAAAGACCATTAAATTGTTTACTTTATCCTCCAGAAGAAACAGAGAAAGGGAGAAATGGCTTGGGATTATTGTGAAGTTGTGGAATGCCAATGTAACCTCAAATTGAGGGAATTTCCAGGCGTGATACAAAGGCTTGCAGGCTGAGGATATCTGGGATTACTGTGTAAGTGAGTCATTGTGTGGTGAACTGAAGGGTTAAAGCATGATGCTCTTGGGTTTGTGTAGCCTCGGGATGCTTTGGGAGAGGCATGGGGGTATTTTGACCGTAATCTACTTGATCCGCATTGGGCTTTTTACCGCTACCTGAAACAACATTCCTCTCAACCGACCTCACGGATGAACCATTCGTAAATTACACAATCGCCTGTGTTGGTATTGTCGTAGTAATGTTTCCTCACTCCTATGAAGCCTTCTAGCTTTGATGTTTGCCAATAATTATGCTTGTCAAGTCAAGTCAAGTCACCTTTATTTATATAGCGCCTTTAACAATACAAATTGTAACAAAGCACTGCACAATATCAAAATAGGCAAATTTTGTCAATGTAAAATGACAGGATTTAACACTCAATTATCTGCTGAATGCATTTCATTATTGAATTTAGTAATGGCATTGTCCAGCTTAGTTCAGTTTAAATAATATCTGTGTAATCAAGTCGATGATTGTGCTGCAAGTGAAGTGTCCCCAACTGAGCAAGCCAGAGGCGACAGCGGCAAGGAACGAAAACTCCATCGGTGACAGAATGGAGAAAAAACCTTGGGAGAAACCAGGCTCAGTCGGGGGGCCAGTTCCCCTCTGGCCAGACGAATCAGTAGTTTGTTCCAACTGCAGCAAAGTCAGATTGTAAGTGGTCCACTGGTTCCAGGGGTCTTTCCCCGATGGATGTCTAGGTGACGAGGTCCTCACTGGAGATCTGTCTCTGGGGCTCATCTCGGAGGTCCTCGGAGGGGTTGTCATCGTCTCTTCTCAGGTGTTCGGTCATCTCAATCGTTTAAGGGTAGGATCCAGAATGAAGCTTGTGTAATTCCTAACTACCACGGGATGTTAATCCCGTGGCAGTAACATAGAAACAGTAAGACAATTAGCGTAGCAGCTGCTCCATCCAGGGATAACCCTGGATGAAATTATCAGTATTACCCAAGCTAAAGCATAATAATGTGCATTTGTTCAGATAGACTGGCAGTACAAGATTGTGAGATGCATTATATGAATGCTTGGCTAAAGAGATGCGTCTTTAATCTAGATTTAAACAGAGAGAGTGTGTCTGAACCCCGAACATTATCAGGAAGGCTATTCCATAGTTTAGGAGCCAGATATGAAAAAGTTCTCCCTCCTTTAGTGGACTTTGCTATCCTAGGTACTACCAAGAGTCCAGAGTTTTGCGACCTAAGGGAGCGGGTTGGATTGGCGTGATAGAAGATTAGTTAGGTGCGCATGGGAGCTAAATCATTTAGGGCCTTATAGGCAAGTAATAATATTTTGTAACTGATACGAAACTTAATAGGTAGCCAGTGCAGAGACTGTAAAATTGGAGTAATATGATTTTCTTGACCTGGTAAGGACTCTTGCCGCAGCATTTTGTAATATCAATTTGCTTGTGCAAATTGTTTTAATAAAAACGTGATTTCACATGACTAAAACACAAACTGCTTAAATGAGTAAATGAGTGACATGCACGCTGGAAAAGTAGCCCTGTTTAAAGGAATTTTTCACCCAAATTTGATGAAATATTTCATCCAAAAATATAGTCATCATTTACTCATCTTCATGTTAGTTCACATGTTCTTTCTGCAGTAGAACACAAAAGAAGATGCTTTGCCGAATATCTTAACCGGGTCATTCTACAGAAATTGGTATGGCAAGATGTCTTAAATGTTTTTTATTTTTTTGACATTTAAACTTAGACCACATTATTAGATTACAATTTGACTTTATGAATACATACACTATATTGCCAAAAGTATTGGGTCACCCCCTTCTAGTGAAAGGTTTGACTACTTTAGTAATTTCCATGAGTACAAATCTTAATGTTTTAGCATATAATGATATTCTAGAGAATCGTGTCCTTCTAATTTTATAGCAACAGTTTGGACAGGAACCTTTTTATTCTAACATGACAGTGTATCTGTGTATAAGACAACGATCAAAGAGAAATGATGATTCAGTCAGTGTGGAAGAACTTGACTGGTCTGCAGAAAGCAGCAGAACACTTCTGGTGTGACTTTAAATGCAGATCTTGAGACAAAAACTCATCACCAAACACTAATGACTTGTACATATGGGTACATTAATTTCATACACTTGAAAAAATGTTGCAACAGAGGTGGAAATACAACTTTTAAGTACATTAATTTCTTTGTTACAACAGTTTGGAAGTGCCCTTTTCTCTTCTAAAGAAGGGGGTGTCCCAGTACTTTTGTCCATATAATGAATGTAAAAGTCATTGGTCAAATGGACATTTCCATAGAAGGACCCAACTGCTCTTTTCTTTTTTAATAATAATTATTATTTACATTTTCAGTTAAATTTTTTATTTCAAGTTTTATTAATTGTGTACATTTTTCTTTTTTGCTTTTAAATAATTTTTCTTTTTAGCTTTTATTTATTTTATAATATGTTTAATTTAGTTTTAAATTTAATTTAAGACTTTTAAGTGTAAGTTGTGTCTGTTATGTTTGTTTAATTTTATTTCAGATTTATTTCAATTTATGAAAATATTTTTAACACTTTTAATTTTAGTTTTACTTTAGTAAAAATAACAACACTGATGGGGACCGGAATAAATGAATGAATGAATGAATGAATGAATATAGTCCATACTTCTTGTGCACTACAAGTCATACGATAGCTTCAGAAGAGACTGTAAGTTTTAATCTTTATTTCATGAACACATTCATATTGGTAGCAGCTCTTAAATCTCATTCGCATTTAGAATTGGCACATCAAGACATGTTACACCGGGGTTTGATGTTGGAGGGGAAGATTTTTAAGAAATAATCATTTCAATTTTAGACATTGCATCATTCAGAGATCATATAGTTTCAGAAGATATCAGAACATTGCATTTATGAAACCATATAAATAAGTTTGCAGGCAGTAATGCTCAAAAGCGATCAGTGTAGATTTGAGAGTCCACGTCTCTGTCCTTGGTTCTGAAGTCCTTCCGTTCATTCAGCTGTGTTTCTGATGACCTTGTGCGGGCTCCTAAAGGTGGGGCTTTTTTCATCGCTGAAAAGCTTTTGTTAAGGTCATTTTCTGCTATCTTCCTGAATCATGTCTGTTTCTGCCTGGGCCTTTGGCTCTGTCTTTTTAGACCCAATTATGGTATGATATCACCGAGTGAATCATAAAAACAAATTGTGTGTTAGGGATAACTGTTTAAAAGCTCGCTCTCAAATGCATATTATAGGCTTAAAGCAGGAGCTGTTATAAGGGATGAAAATGAGTTCTGACACCTCAGCTTTTCCAATAAAGACCCCAACACTTTTTTTCATTGTTGGCATATAAGTAGGGCAAGTCTGAGCATGTCTTTGCTTGTGGAGTATTTGAGGCTGCTCTTCTTAGCTTTTACCCTCATAGACGGCGAGCGGGTCTAAACACGGCCCGAAACCAGCGCATCCTTTCTCTCAAAATGACAAAACGCACACATTTGCTGAGATTTCATACAAATGTGCAGGCATGCAAAATTTGTTCATTTTTAAATATAAAATTGATTGGCCCCTCCGTAATTTTTCTAGTTTGGTTTTGACTTGTTTGCTATGAACCTAAAATGATAGTTCACCAAAAATGAAAAATCATGCAATCAGTTTCATGCTATTCCAAACCTTATGACATCCTTTTTTTATTACTTTTTTCCATATACAGTGAAAGTGGAAAAGCAGTTCACTTTCATTGTGTGGAAAAAAGCATCTTGGACATTCCGCTAAATGTATCAGTCGCATCATCCATAATATAGTTTTTTATTATGCCATTTTAACCAAAACTTTTTAATTTAATTTTAACCTCTAATGTTGCTCAAAAATGTCTTGCCAATTATTCAATTTCTGTATTTAGAGATCTGAAATTAAACTGAAACATGCAAAAGTAAAATGGTTTTCCCATTAGATTACAGTTTTAAAAGAAATGTTTCTTTGGGTTATAAAGTTGAATATTTGAATTGTTTTTAAGAAAGAAAAGGTCTGCCCCTCCCTGTAAAGAATACTTGTTTCCACATGTCAGCAAACGGCAGCCAACTCCAAAATACGATTCTCCAAAAATATGGAAATCAGTTGTGTACTCTGAGCTCAGACGAGACTCAAACAGACTTTAAGTGAATCTCAAAAACTTGAGAATAAATGTCGTTAATGTGCTGTAAAAATACCAAATATTAGTTTTGATATCATGTGGAGAAAAACTATATAAGGTTATTTTTTAAAGAGACATTTTCCTCTCAGAAATATTAATCATGTACTTTAAGTATTAAAATGATTGTTTTTATTATGATTGATTTCAGTTTTAAGGAACCTTAATTCTTTTTTTTCTTTATTTGTAGCATGCAACTGTTTCTCGCAGCGTGTCTTGGGGGAACAATGGAGCGGTAGCGTATGTGATGCTGGCTGCAATTTCACAGCCGTTAGCATAGGGAGCACATTTGTGAATTTATTGACGGAGATGGGGAGTTGGCTAAATTTGCGGGTGGCATGCTGAAACATGTCCATCAGGCTGTCAGACTCGTCATTATCACTCAGGCCGCCGAGCCTGCCCGAACGTGTGCCTTTCCAATGCTCCCCTTCCTCCAGCCCATCATCTTATTCCACCTTACAACACTTACACTGTGTGAGCGAGCGGTGCAGTGCTGCCAGTATAATCAAGCAAGCTGTCTACAATCCAAATGCTTGTTTCCTGCTTTTTTTTTTGCATGCTTGCAATGTAGAGGGCTTTGTTTAAAAATGATTAAATAATTATATTAAATTACATTTTATTTCACACATGTAGGTCCAGCTTTTGATAGTCCAGTTCAATGGGTTCCCGCTTGATTTGAGCCCTGAAGAATTCCTGTCCACGTCAGAGATAGAGCTTTTGTCTTTTCATGGATTACTAAAAAATGTTTGAGGTTAAAGACTTACAAAAATGAATGCTCCAATTAAAACCAGAAAGGGTTGGTTCTGACCATCTGATGCTACACACGCTTAAAAATGGTTCTTTGTTGGTATTTGTGGATTTGTGAAGAAACGTTAACATCCACGGGATCTTTCCACTGCACAAAAAAGTTCTTTATAGAGGAAAAAACATCTATCATGCCTATAAAAAATATTCTTGGCGGTAAGAAACAATGGTTATTTTAAGAACTGTTCGCTGAAAGGTTCTTTGGGAACCCAACAATGGTCCTTCCATGGCATTGCTGTAAAAACACCCGTTTGGAACCTTTATTTTAGTGTAAGAGGAACCTTTGAGCCAGTAACTTTCTCCTGATAAGTTATTTAAAGAATCTATAAATCAAAACCTTGATCTGGAGAAGCTGTAAAGTAACTTCCAGAACGAATAGCCACTCAAACCCCATGCAGCTAAAACGGTTCTAAATAACACGTGTGTTCTTTGTTAAACCTAAGATGTACGAAGTAAGAATATATGGAACAATCTTTGTTGTTACACCTTTAATAATAATAATAATAAAAAAACGTCTTAATGGCATTTAAAAGGCATTTTTCTTGAAGAACTTTTAGAATCCATGGAACCTTTCCATTGCACAAAATGTTTTTATATTGTAAAAAAGATTCTTCTAAATATTAAAATGTTCTTCACACTAAGAAAAAAACTGTTATTTTAAGAACTGTTTGCTGAAAGGTTCTTTGGGAACCCAAAAATGATTATTCATTGGCATTGCTTTAAAAACACCCTTTTGGAACATTTTTTTTTAATTGGAGAGAAATTTTAAGCCAATAACTTTTTATTCTTCAGATAAGTTATCAAAACCTTGATCTGGAGAACCTGTAATGTAACTTCAACGATTAGCCACTCAAACCCATGCAGCAAAAATGGTTCTTGATAACGGTTCTAGTTATTTGTTAAAACTAAGGTGTGCTACGAAGTAAGAATCTAACAATCTTTATTGTTACACCCTTAAAAAACAAAGTTATTTATGTGATTTAATGTTCCACGAAGAACCTGTAAAGAACCTTTCCATTGTTCAAAATGTTCTTTATCTTGGAAAATGGTTCTAAATATAAACAGTAAAACACACATATATATATATATATATATATATATATATATATATTAAGAACTGATCACTAAAATGTTCTTTGGGGAGCTTAAATGAGTTCTTCTGTGGCATCGTCGTTAAAGCCCTCTTTTGGAACCTTTATTTTTTAGGAGTGTTGGCGTATCATTAATGGAGCTCTTCATGTTCCTGTGTGGTGTCAACACATTAATTTCATTATCTTTCAAGCCATTTTGACTTCATTTAAATTATTTCAACTAAATGAGAATGTCAGCTGAAATTCAGCTGCATGATAAGTTTTCCAGGAGTAGATGGACTGAGTGTGAAACAGAGTCAGGATGATGTGAACGAGGGTGTGTGTGTCAGATGGGCGAGTTGAGACGTCTGCCTGTGCTGCTCACACATCTGCACCCAGTTATGTATGCTGCTCTCCCTCTGTCCTGTGCGTGTGTGTGTGTGTGTGTGTGTGTGTGCGTGTGTGTGTGTGTGCTACTCTTTTGTATAGTCTCTCAGTGAAAGTGTGAGTGGAAGTTGTGCTGATGTTCTTACATTTGTAAAATAACTGTCTGAGAAAAAATTATTTTACACTACGTTTACTGTAGATTTATGAGATTAGCAGGGAAATCCTTTTTTGTAGATTTTTCTGGAAATTGTAAACAAAGATACAGATGAATGATGAAACATTCGTAATAATAACTAAACACAAATTATGCTATGCGTTTATCATAGTGTTGCTAGGGTGTACTGGATGGTTCCTGAGTCATAGTCTCCATGATAGTCTTACTCTAAATATGACTCACATCCTTCAAATAATATTTCAATACATCATGATATTAACTGTTATATTATGAGATTATAAATGTATCATCCACCATGTGAAATCATCAGATCTGAATAAAACTGGACTTTGTAGGCAGTACTAACAGTATATTAAATATAATGACGCATGTTTCTTTTACATCATATTAGAAATCGAGTTCTGAAAAAGTTAGTAATTTAAATTGCTCAAAATGTTTGTTTATTTTTGTCGCATTTTACCTGCAACTATTTGTTGACATTGATTTGATCTTTCGTGTAATGTTACTTTTTTATTACTTCATGAAAATATATACTTAATAATTATTTTTCAAATATTTCTTATTTGCTTCTCCAAAACAAAATAAATTCAAACAAACAAGTAAAGTAGATTTTAAACAGCCTAATTTAATATTTAATAAATAATCACATTTTCTTTTTCTATCCTTTAGGCTGATGATACACGGGCGACTTTTTGAGCGATGTTGCCGTCAATGGGCATCCAGGTGAGACCCAGGGTCCATGACCGATTTAAAGTATCCAGACAGAAATTGGTTACCCATTCTCAATGGAAACATGCCCAAGCAATATTGCTCAAAAAAGTTGCCTCGTGTATCATCAGCCTTAAGTTCAGTCAGCTATTTTGGTTTTACAGTTAGGTGTGTTTAATTCTGACACTGAATTTTATTCTATTCTGATTAGATCAGATGTCAGTTGTACTATTTAAGTCTGTATAATGATATAATGTAACTTTATGGGACACACTTAATATTGTATAAAGTGTGATTGCAACATCAGTGGCATTCAGCAAACCGTGTTCATGATATTTATTCTGTTGCAGCACCTGGCATACAATCTCCCTTTCATAAAATCTGAATCACATTAATACAAGTCTGCACAAAGCAGGCATGTACATTTGGTTTTTGAGGGAATATTTGGGATGTCTTTATAGTTTTAGACAAGCTCTGACATGCTTATGAGTGTTTGTGTGTGTGTATTTCTATGTGTGTGTGTCCAGTACCGTTTCTAGGCATAGGCGAGCTAGGCGGTGGCCTAGGGCGCCACCAGCTGAAGGGGCGCCAATAAGCGCACGTACTGGCACTACATTGTAGCAGGGTTGTGATAAAGAGTGGCACGGTCACCCTGATATATGACTGCCGCCCCACTGGATGCCCAACATCATTGGGCTAGAGTACTGTCAATCTGACGATGCCTGTATGCCATTGGATCAGAGCACTGTCAATCTGACGATGCCTGTATGCCAATGGATCAGAGCGCTGTCAATCTGACGATGCCTGAATGCCATTGGATCAGAGCGCTGTCAATCTGACGATGCCTGAA
Organism: Gymnocypris eckloni scoliostomus; assembly: GCA_027564155.1. Taxonomy (NCBI): domain Eukaryota; kingdom Metazoa; phylum Chordata; class Actinopteri; order Cypriniformes; family Cyprinidae; genus Gymnocypris; species Gymnocypris eckloni. Next base: position 597,943 of record CM050420.1, read on the forward strand.
TGCCATTGGATCAGAGCACTGTCAATCTGACGATGCCTGTATGCCATTGGATCAGATCACTGTCAATCTGACGATGCCTGTATGCCATTGGATCAGAGCGCTGTCAATCTGACGATGCCTGAATGCCATTGGATCAGAGCGCTGTCAATCTGACGATGCCTGAATGCCATTGGATCAGAGCGCTGTCAATCTGACGATGCCTGAACACCATTGGATCAGAGCGCTGTCAAGCTGACAATGCCTGAATGCCATTGGATCAGAGCGCTGTCAATCTGACGATGCCTGAATGCCATTGGATCAAAGTGCTGTCAATCTGACGATGCCTGTATGCCATTGGATCAGAGCGCTGTCAATCTGACGATGCCTGAATGCCATTGGATCAGAGCGCTGTCAATCTGACGATGGCTGAATACCATTGGATCAGAGCGCTGTCAATCTGACGATGCCTGAATGCCATTGGATCAGAACGCTGTCAATCTGACGATGCCTGAATGCCATTGGATCAAAGTGCTGTCAATCTGACGATGCCTGAATGCCATTGGATCAGATCACTGTCAATCTGACGATGCCTGTATGCCATTGGATCAAAGCGCTGTCAATCTGACGATGCCTATATGCCATTGGATCAGAGCGCTGTCAATCTGACGATGCCTATATGCCATTGGATCAGATCACTGTCAATCTGACGATGCCTGAATGCCATTGGATCAGAGCGCTGTCAATCTGACGATGCCTGTATGCCATTGGATCAGAACGCTGTCAATCTGACGATGCCTGAATGCCATTGGATCAAATTGCTGTCAATCTGACGATGCCTGAATGCCATTGGATCAAAGTGCTGTCAATCTGACGATGCCTGAATGCCATTGGATTAAAGTGCTGTCAATCTGACATTGCCTGAATGCCATTGGATCAGAACGCTGTCAATCTGACGATGCCTGAATGCCATTGGATCAAAGTGCTGTCAATCTGACGATGCCTGAATGCCATTGGATCAAAGTGCTGTCAATCTGACGATGCCTGTATGCCACTGGATCAAAGCGCTGTCAATCTGACGATGCCTATATGCCATTGGATCAGAGCGCTGTCAATCTGACGATGCCTGTATGCCATTGGATCAGATCACTGTCAATCTGACGATGCCTGTATGCCATTGGATCAGAGCACTGTCAATCTGACGATGCCTGTATGCCATTGGATCAGAGCACTGTCAATCTGACGATGCTTGAATGCCATTGGATCAGAGCGCTGTCAATCTGACGATGCCTGTATGCCATTGGATCAGAGCGCTGTCAATCTGACGATGCCTGTATGCCATTGGATCAAAATGCTGTCAATCTGACAATGCCTGTATGCCATTGGATCAGAGCGCTGTCAATCTGACGATGCCTGAATGCCATTGGATCAGAGCACTGTCAATCTGACGAAGCCTGTATGCCATTGGATCAGAGCGCTGTCAATCTGACGATGCCTGTATGCCATTGAATCAAAGCACTGTCAATCTGACAATGCCTGTATGCCATTGGATCAGAGCGCTGTCAATCTGACGATGCCTGAATGCCATTGGATCAGAGCGCTGTCAATTTGGCGATGCCTGAATGCCATTGGATCAAAGCGCTGTGTTTGTGTGTGTGTACATTTCTGTGTGTGTGTGTGTGTGTGTGTGCGAGAGAGAGAGTCTTTGTGTGTGTGTTTGTGTGTGTATATTTCTATATGTCTGTGTGTGTGTGTGTGTGTGTGTGTGTGTGTGTGTGTGTGTGTGTGTGTGTGCGTGTGTGTGTGTGTGTATATGTATATTTCTATGTGTCTGTCTGTGTGTGTGTGTGTGTGTGTGTGTGTGTATTTCTACGTGACTGTGTGTGTGTGTGTGTGTGTGTGTGTGTGTGTGTGTGTGTGCATGTTTATGTGGTTTATGAGGACACAAATTTGTATAATGACATGGGTATGACATACTGTAGGTATTACAAGGAGAAGGTGATTTATGAGGACATTTTCAGTGTCCCCATAATTCAAAATGCGTATAAATCATACAGAGTACGTTTTTTGGGGGGAAAATAGAAATGCACCGTCTCCTGTGAGGGCTAGGTTTAGGTGTAGGGTAGGTGTAGGGCAATAGCACATACAGTTTGTACAGTATAAAAACCATTACGCCTATGGAGAGTCCCCGTAAACCATAAAAACCAACATGTGTGTGTGTGTGTGTGTGTGTGTGTGTGTGTGTGTGTGTGTGTGTGTGTGTAAGAGAAAGACCTCATCAGATGATGTCTTCTTTTATAATCAGATGACTTGTCTTCATTTATAAAGAATCAGATATTTGACATCTGTGGACATTTAGTGTCATAAAAGACTTATTAGTTTTCATAAAAGAAAACCTATTTCCATGACAGACCCAGGACCAAAGTGTTTTTCAGAAATAAAAATGCCTTTCTTAAAATCTTGTTTTGACCGTAAGCAGTGTTTCAAATGTTTATTTCAGTTTTTTTTATTACTATTATTATTATTTCTGCAGTACTCACCGTTGCTCAAAAAGCTGTACTGTCAGATCTCCAAGACCTGTCCGATTCAGATCAAACTGGTATCCTCGCCCCCAAACGGCAGCGTGATACGAGCCATGCCCATCTACAAGAAAGCCGAACACGTCACAGAGGTGGTCAAACGGTGTCCTAACCATGAACTCGGACGGGACTTCAATGAAAGTATGAAAATATTCATACATTTTTCTGTTATTTGACTGTTCGTGTTGGTGCTAAAAAAAACATTTAAATGTACATATGAATACATTATATATGATCAAACGTGTGGAAGCATCTATAACTAAAAAAGATCAACAGTGTATTGTCTCAATTAGTTGACTCTTAAACAATTATTGACCAAAATTCTTTCCCATAACATTTAAACAGCAGCAGATTTAAAAGCATTTATTAATGAAACTCATTTTTGAAACACACACCACTAACCTAACAAAATAAAATGTGATTGATTGTAGTGACATTTTCTTTAACTGTTTTTATCTTTTTCTCAAAAATATGAATGAATATTAATAAACTAACCTCATAACATGAGGTTACATGAACAAAAGTCATGTAGATCATATTGGAAAAATTCAAAGAAATTCAGGTTGCAACTTCTTAATCTGATAAGTTGTGAAACCAGCTGTTACAGATACAACGATCTGTTCTAGGATCTGAACATGTTATGCAGAAAAATACCACACATTTCAGAACTAGTGGACTGCTATAATAGAAACAGTCTGTTTCAATATAAGACATGAATTTGAACAAAATCCAGCTAACCACCATAATTAACAACAACTGCCTACTAATAGGTTCCTTCTAAATGTTGATATTGCTTTGCAAGCTGAAAATCTGAAACCCCAAACCACCTTAGCCTCTATGGTCATCAATGATGGATAACCTTTTTTAAGTTATTTGTCTTCAGCTCATTCGCTCATATTTAATTGACTAAACTCGCGAGTGTTAAAGTAAAAATGTAAAAAAGATTGTCTTGTTTTCTGAAATGAGACATTGAATGCCAATGCATCTATTATTCTACAGCTAAATTGTTTTGTGAGGTTTTGAACTGAAAACAAAGCTAACTCACACATTCACACTTGGTCGCTTTCATGTGCCTCAAAAGGAAATATTCCCGTTGTCGTTCCACTTGTAATTCCTAATCTCTCTCGTCCTGCTGACCCTGTGCAGGTCAGACAGCTCCTGCCAGTCACTTGATCCGGGTGGAGGGCAATAATCTGGGTCAGTATGTGGATGATCCTGTGACCGGCCGACAGAGCGCTCTCGTGCCGTATGAGGCTCCACAGGTTAGTTCAATCATCACATGCAACTCCCAGTCTTATTTTAGTGTCATTGAGATACTATTTAGTTAATAGTTTTCTCCTATATATTTTAATATGAGTAAAATATGACTCATAATGTTAATAATTATTTATTTAATAAAATCCATATTGTTCTTCACTCTTATGCTGCATATAACATGTTATAGTGCTGTCTATTTCACTATACACTTCTGTTGCAGCACGACAGCACACAAACATATTGTGAATTCTTGCAGATCCATAAATGCACAAGTATACATATTGTTTGATGGCATGCAGTGATCATTCAGTTCAGGATGCTAAACATGTTCTGACTGGCTATAAATAACCCAGAGATTATTCTCAGTTACAGGACCTGCAGGTATTCCTCTTTTTACACGGTTGCTTTGTTTTGTGTTGAATATCAAATGGTTGGCGTCACCTAGAGGTGTATATTTCTGACACACTGTCAGTGCTGATGTTCGTTTAGTAAATACACTGCTTTTGGAACTGTTTCTTTTTAGTAATGCATTGAATTCAGTGTACAAAAACAGTGATAAACAGCAGTTTTTAACTAAAACTGGATTAAAAAAAATATATAAAAAAAAGGATTTCTTGAACATCATTGACTGATAACTATACAACAAGGTCTCATTAGTCAACATTTTATTAGAGATTAATGAGTTACATCATGAATTAACAATGAACAATTAATTTGTTGCAGTATTTAATGATTTTTGTCAACGTTAGTTAATACAAATACAATGGTTCATTGTTAGTTCATGGTGGCTCGGATACGTTGAATAATATTAATATATATTATTTTGAATTGTATTATTAAATGTTGAATTCAACATTAACTGCATTCATAATTAATGTTTAGAATTAATTTTCTTTGTTAGTTTGTTAACTAATACAGTTACATAATGTACGAAATGCAACATTAACATTAATTATTTTTAATTTAGTAGTTAATTATTGTGTTAAAAAATATAACTTTATTTGTAAAGTGTTACCATTTTTCTCTCCCTAGGAACCGGTGTTTCTGAATAAATCTAAATTAATTTATTAAAGTGCATTTGACTTCTCAATGCAAATATTTCCCCCTGAACAGAATACTATATCCTCTATTCACAATATAATATAATGCTTCTGGAAACTGATTATGTCTCTCTCTCTTCATCTATTTGTCAAGGTGGGGACTGAGTTCACAACCATTCTGTATAATTTCATGTGCAACAGCAGTTGTGTCGGTGGAATGAACCGCAGACCCATCCTCATCATCATCACGCTGGAGACACGAGAGTGAGTGAACACCATTACTTTTTTCATACACACAAGTTTTCTACAGCAGATAATACACTGAAATCTGTCACTGCTTCCAAAAGAATGGTTCTTAAAGGGAAAGTTCACCCAAAACGACAGTTCTGTCATGATTTACTCACCCTGAAGTTGTTTCAGACGGGTTTAAGTTTCTTCTGAATACAAAATAAGATATTGAGAAGGATGTGCAGAGCCGATCCTCCCTATACGCATAATATGCAAGCTGCGTAGGGCCCCCGAAACACCAGGGGGCCCCCTTGCTCTCAAAGAGGTTTTCATGTAGTTTCATTTTTGAAGCTGGCCAGTGGTTATGAAAACATGAATGATCAATTATGTTAATGCGTTGCGCTGTCCCCTTTCTACGTAAAAAGTCAGTCAAATCATGTAATGTGAACGTCATACAGTCTCTTGCATGAGACAAAAAAAAAATCCTGAACCCCGGAAGAAATACTGTTTCTCGAGCGCTTTCCGTAAGTGCGATTCGAGATTGAGTGAAATTTCATCCATTCTTTCACCTACCCAACACCCCCCTCCCCAAAAGTCTAGGATCGGCACTGAGAATATGTGTAACTAAACAGTTGCTAGTTACAACTGACTTACATATAATGGGGGAAAAATACTATGGGAGTCAAAGGGACCAGAAACAGAAGAAAGAAACTCAAATCAGTTTGGATCCACCGGGTGAGCAAATGATGACAGCATTTTAATTTTGGGTGAGCAATCCCTTTAAGTGGTACTGTTTCAGAACAGAAAAAAAGTAAACAAAGACTTAGAATTGAGCATTGAAATGTATTAATTTAATTGTGACCTGCATGACATCAACATGCAAACGATTCAGTTTTCATTGAGTTCATTGTGCTAGAAGTTAAAGCTGAACTCTAGCATGTTTTGCTCAGCGGACAGGTTCTCGGCAGGCGCTTCGCTTGAGGGCCGGATTTGTGCCTGTCCCGTCGAGACCGCAAAGCAGACGAGGATCATTTCAGGAGCAACAGGCACTAAATGAGAGCGTGGCCAAAAATGGAAATGCCAATAAACGAAGTGAGCCTTCAATGTATTTCCACAAGCACTTCATTCTTCATATCATATTCAAATTAAGTTTCTAATCTGACAGTTGATATCTTAGTTATGTTATCTGAGGTTATAACTGGAGCTTCTGTTTCTGATCTCACAGATTTCAAACAGACTCCAGTCAACATTGCAGGTCCTTCCATCAACATCAAGAAGAGGCGACACGGAGAAGAGGAGATGTATTACATACCAGTGAGTGTGGAAGCATGCACTTTCATTTCTTTTAATGTTTTTTATTTAATATAAGTTCATTCTAATATTTTTGGACTGTTTTGAAGGTGCGAGGCCGGGAACACTTTGACATCCTGATGAGGATAAAGGACAGTTTGGAACTTGTGGAGTATGTACCACAACATGTAGTGGATTCATACAGACAACAGCAGCAGCAGCTCCTACAGAGACAGTGAGTCTTTATATAGGCATCACACACTACTGTAAAAGCTCAGGACATGTAAGATTATTCGTTTTTTTAGAAGAAATAACACTTTTATTTTTCAAGGATGCATTGAATTTATCAAAACTGAGAGTTAAACATTTATAATGTTACTATAAAAATTATATTTCAAATAAATTATGTTGTTTTAAACTTTTTGATTGATCAAATAAGTTTTTTTTTCTATAAAAAGTAACACTTTTAGTTACTTTTTTATGGAGTAATGCAATATTGTAATGCATTTTAAAAGTAACTTTCCCCAACGCTGGTAGTATCACACCTGCCAAGATACTGAATACAGGTCTTGATAAGTACATAGTAAATGTTCAATGTAATTTCATAACTGTCAGAACTCATAAATATCATAAAATCCAGCTTAATCTCAGTAAATAGATTGGTAAAATGAGGAGGGGTTTTGTAATGTAAATGTTAATGTATATCTGCTATAAAAACACATATAAGCTGTTGTTTTTTCACAAGAGGAGAATATATTCAGTTGTTCATGATATGACCTCTTTCAGCTCTTTCTTTAGCATCTAGTACTTCAGTGTTCCACATTGAGTGCCGCTCATTAATTATATTCCTCTCATGTGATGGACAGGAGTCACATTGCCTCCCGTCTCCATATGGCACACTCAATAACATGAATAAAATCAGCAAGCTTCCTCAGTGAATCAGCTCGACACAGCAGAATCAGCAGAGCGCAGGACCCCACGTCCATGTCACATATGGGTAAGAGCCTACACAACATTTCAGTGCCTTTAGATTGCATACTATTACCCTGTTGACAAAATTACCAATGGGTTGTAAATTAAGGGCATTTTCCAGCTAAATCTATTGGTCATTAAATTTGAGTTAGCATAATTTCACATCTCTCTCTCTCTCTCTCTCTCTCTCTCTCTCTCTCTCTCTCACTCACTCACTCACTCACTCTCTCACACACACACACACACACACACACACACACACACACACACACACACACACACACACAGAGAATGTAAAGTTACATGTAAAGTTACATGTAATCAGTCACTATTCATATAGCTTTTAACTTTTAGTGACTTTTTAAAAATCCCTACAGGAAAAAAATGAATGGAGAACAGGATCAAACATTTTATTAAAACTTTCAATATCAAATATCAAACACACACACACACACACACACACAAGCACGGTTCAAATGTAATAGAGTACTTTTCATGTGTACTTCTTTAAAGCATGACAAAAGATAATTAAAACATTGATTTAAAATGTGCTTTAAAGTAAAACCTTTTAAAAGTGTACTTAAGTGTGCTAAGAAACATGAAAGTGTCTCTCTTTTAGTACACTTAATTGTCCTTTTATTTCAGCAATATTATAGTATATCCAAATACACCTTTTTAAATCTATATTAAGATTTGAAGTACACATTCAATACAACTAAGCGCACTTCATTTTCACAAGAGCACCTGTTTGATTTGCTTTGCTTTCACTGAATAAAAAGCGAGACTCTAACAATTACATCTCTCAGACAATGGCCCATATTTACCCGTTAATCTCATGTGACTCTCATCTGTTGATTTGTGTGTGTTGACTGGTTCTCGTGGGTTTGTCGCTGCAGGTTCGAACATGCTGGGTGGACACCACATGCAGTCGAACGGCGATGTGAATGGAGCTCATGCGTCTCAGTCTCTAGTGTCCACCTCTCACTGTACCCCTCCCCCATCTTACAACCCCGACCCCAGCCTCGTCAGGTACTTCACCCTGCAGTAGCATCAACCTGACACACACACACACATGATCTACAGCTGCTTTTATCATTTTATTAGCAGTGACTGAAATCAGCCTGATGTATCTTATCAACAGTGGCTTCAGGTTGTCTTATTTTACAGAGATAAACCTTAAATCACTCAAAATAGAGATGTATCTCCGTTTCTCCTTCTCTTCATCATTTGTAACCCTGGAGCACAAACCAATCATAAGGGTCAATTTTTTGAAATTGAGATTTATCCATTGATGTATGGTTTGTTATGATAGGACAATATTTGGCCGAGATACAATTATTTGAAAATCTGGAATCTGAGGGTGCAAAAAAAATCAAAAATTTGAGAAAATCATCTTCAAAGCTGTCCAAATGTTCTTAGCAATGCATATTACTAACCAAAAATTAAGTTTTGATATATTTACAGTAGGGAATTTACAAAGTATCTTCATGGAACATGATCTTTACTATTAGGATCTATCCTAATAATTTTTGGCATTAAATAAAAATGTATAATTTTGACCCATACAATGTATTTTTGGCTATTACTACTAATATACCCCGGCGACTTAAGACTGCTTTTGTGCTCCAGGGTCGCATTTGTCTCTACATGGTTAATCATGGAATTACAGGATATTGATGCCTTTTCTCGTGTGTTAATACACAAAAGAGGATTTTGATTAAAATGAAATCTTTAAAAGAGGCTTTTGGTTTCTATTTCAGATGGAATAATTATTTGTATATACGAGTAAGAACTTTCTAAGTAATTCTCTGCTGGTCAGAGAAACATTTTCAAATCACACTTTAGTGTGCCAAACATGTAAGCCTTTTTCATGTAATATACGTATTCAAATGTTAACCACTCTTTGTGTTTACTTATGAATATAAAGTTATGAAAGTTTGTGAACATCAGGTGCAGCGGTCGCATACATTCTGCCGAGCATGTTATGAATTTTGTTTGGACAAGAAGATGATGACCTGCAAATTATGGTCATTTTTTTGTCAGTTAAGGCTTGTTTTATTTTATAGCATTCTGTCTACTTTAAATCAGACATAAGCTCTTAAATAAGATATGTATTTATTTGAATGAATTAATCATTTATTTGAGAGAGAGAGTAAATTAAATAGCATAAATTAAGAGAGAGACCAGCTTGTTTACAGATAAGATATGAAGAATGAGAGAAAAAAAACAACAAAATCAAAGTTTCTTTCATGCAAAATCACAATCGTTTTTGGTTTACAAGGAATGAGGCTTAGTTTTCCTTCAAAAACAGGTTTACATTATTTACCCAGTTAACTGTCATCTGTCAATCATAAGTCTTATATATTGGCACCTTGAGTGATATTTATTTGTAAACTAGATGTGTCATGTTTCATGCACATTGCAATGTTTTACACTCCACTGTCACAAATTTGATTATTAATATCAATGTTCCCTCTACATTTAATACGTAATGTATCAGGATGACATTAAAAGTCGGCGTCTATAATTATGACAAAGCAACCAATGTTTCTGAATCCATGTTTTGTTTAAATTATGCACACCTTTCTACACATACTTGTGGTTCTGTTTGTCTCAGTCGCTCTACCTTTAAAATAACACTGTCGGCTTTATATTTACAACATCTCCTGTTTTGATTGTATCAAGCAAATCATTTTTATTGGTGAAATATTTATAATAAAAAGATCAACGCAATGAAAAACTTGTTATGCATCATTTATGTAAATGCATGTTGTGATTGCATTTTTGTTTATAAAATGGAATCATATGAACATTTTTAAATGTTAAATACACAAACATTTGCATGCATTTCATTTAACTGTTCAAAAGTTTGGGGTCAGTAAAGCGTTTTTAAGAAAGTATTGTATTCAGCAAATATGTATTAATGATAAAAATGTGAAAAAACTAAACAAAAAACATTTACAAGAATTCATGGTTTCCACAAAATTATTAAACAGCACAGCTGTTTTCAGTCATTGAAATAAGAACAATATGACATAAGAATGATTTCTGATGGACTGGAGTAATGATGCTGAAAATTCACAAAAATGAAATTCATTTTAAATATATTTATGTATAAAAAACAATATAGATAGATTCTTGATCAAATAAATGCAGTCTTGCTGAGAATGCAAGGGAAAAGAAATCTCCCCAAACTTTTGAATGCTAGTGTATATCGCATTCACTTCTAGCCCAACGTTTCATCATTTATTATTTGTATCATCACTGATTTAATCATAGATTCCAATGCAGATGCTTTATTTGAATCAAGTATTCAGTTGCCTAAATACACTCACATGATCATTCCATCAGAACCTGATAATAACCCCTGTGCAGATACAGATGTGAATGCCGTGGTGCTTGGCTTGTTATGTTCTCCATGGGTGAATATGTAATTCACAGGACGCAGCCGCTTGGTCTTAGTGGGATTCCTTTTCTCTCTGAACAGTTTCTTAACCAGTCTGGGCTGCCAAAACTGCATCGACTACTTCACATCACAGGGACTCCAGAGTGTCTACCACCTTCAGACTCTTTCCATGGAGGTAAACCAACAATTCAGTCTATAGGTGCTTTCATTATTGGGTCATTTATGTTTGATCCTGTAGGGATTTTTAAAAAGTCACTAAAAGTTAAAAGCTGTGAAGTGTGCTGTGTAGTAACTGATTACATGTAGTCTGGATTACGTAATCAGATTCCAAAAATTAAGTACTTGTAATTAATTATATTTAGTGCTGTCTAACGATTAATCATGATTAATCGCATCCAAAAAGAAAGTTTGTTTAATATATTTAAGATGAATGTTATGTTTATATATTCAATATATAATATAAATTATATGAATATAAATCTATACATTTTATGTGTTTGTATTTTTAGTAAATATATATACAGTACAGACACATTGTCACTGATGTAGTGCAGAGATAGGCACTCGACAAAGAAGGTGCAAATATCCAAGATACTTTATTTAAATTCACTAACATAAACACAGGAGAAATCCTTCTACACCACTATTTGACCTTCAGTACCAGAACACCGACTGAGGTCTCTGAGGAGAGACTGAGGGCTTAAATAGTGCAACCAAAACAAGCGAAACCTGAACTGAGTACTCAGTCAATTAGTAACTTTAGAAACTAAACAGACAATGAACAGAGGAGAGCATGAACTAATTACCAGACTAGACAACTGCTCCGAGTTAAAGACAGAAAACAAGACAGGAAAACAGAACCAAACAAACTCAGAATGTAACAGTACACTCCTCTCCCGGAAGGCGCATCCTCGCACCATAATTACACTGGGGTGGGAGGGTGGGCACACTGGAATCAAAGTAGGTAACAGACAGATGACCGGGGTGGTGCTGGCAGGCTGGGAAGCCTCCATGGTGGCGCTCCTTGCATGGGGCGCCATGGTGGAGCTGCTAGCTCAGGGGTCTGGGAAGATGCTAACAGTGCAGGGAGCCAAGTTGGTGCCAGTAGCTCAGGGAGGTGCAGGAATAGGTGGTTCGGAGATTGCCTCTTTGGCTGTGTCTGAAAGATCGGGAGTCTCTGGAACGATCTCCATGACGGTATCGCAGAAGACAGGAACATCAGAACACGGAACGGTCCCCTTGAATATAATGAGCATAGTGGTGGTCATAGTAACCGCAACGATTGAACAGGGTGAGCTTGAGATCCAATCAGCCTCCGTGGCTGAGACAAGGGACTTAGAAGCACAAGAGATACTGACGGCCTCCTTGGCGGAGATGTAGAAGACCGGAGAACAGGGAATCAGGACGACCTCGTCAGCCGTCCAGGTATAGCCCCACCCCAAAATGTTATTTGTGGCAATTACGGGTATGTGTGCAGTCCAGACACACATAATAACCACTGCGGTTACAGTTAGAGACAAGGTGATCTCGGATTCAACAGTTGCAGGTTCCGTAAGCACAATGGGAACAAAGCAGGACTCTGCAACGTGAACAGGAACTGCGCTGAGCTCCGGGACGAGAGCAGGCTCGGGACTGAGCTTTGGAGCTGAAGCAAACTTGGGATTCTGATCAGGGGCTGTAGCCTGTACTGGACTCTGGTCTGGGCCTGGAGCCAATGTGTGAGTGGCCCAGACACACACAAATGCTAAGGCCATTAAAGACAGCCAGGTTTCTTGGCTGAGTCCTGGGGTTGGAGCAGACTCTGGAGTATTTTCGGGAGTGGACTCGGGGGTTGTAGCGGACACTGGAGCAGATTCAGTGGCCGGAGCGGACTCTGGAGTGGACTCAGGGGCTGTGTCATGGAGGACCGTCTCCCTTTTGCTCCTTTGGGCTGAAGTTCTAACCGTTTCAATGCTGGGCTGACACTCTGGAGTACATTTGTGTGCTGGAGTGGACTCTGGAGCGGACTTATGGGCTGGAGTGGACTCAGGGGCTGGAGGGTTTGGGAGTACAGACCTTGGAATATTTGCTGATCGGGCAGATATCAGTGGTGGATCCGCCATACTGGATGCTAGTCCCTTCCACCCCAAGATGGATCTGGTGGCAGGTATGATGGCTGTAGTCTCTATTGTGTTGACCATGATGTGACCAAGCATGATGGATACTGTGGAATTGCAGGGTTCTTCGTCTGCACTTCCCACTGTAAATCTCAACAGTAGGGTATAGTCCAAGTATTGAGCTAGGGTTCAGGTATAGTCACCCCCTGACATCAGTCGGAGGGTCTAGAAGTCTAAGCCACTCCAAAACCAGTCCATTAATCGAACATCATCCCACGTAGACATATGACAGTACTTGAGGAACTCCTCTACATAAGACTCCATTGGACGTCCATTTTGATAAATGGAGCAGAGTTTATCATCTACACTGCTCATTTCCATGATGTAATCCATACCTTACAACTCTTTAGTGAGGTCTGGTATTCTGTCACTGATGTAGTGCAGAGATAGGTGCTCGACGAAGAAGATGCAAATATCCAAGGTATTTTATTTAAATTCACTAACATAAACACAGTAGATCACAGGAGAAATCCTTCTACACCACTATTTGACCTTCAGTACCAGAACACCAACTAAGGAGAAACTGAGGGCTTAAATAGAGCAACCAAAGACAACAACTAAACAAGCAACACCTAAACTGAGTACTCAGTCAATTAATAACTTTAGAAACTAAACAGACAATGAACAGAGGAGAGCATGAACTAATTACCAGACTAGACAACTGCTCCGAGTTAAAGACAGAAAACAAGACAGGAAAACAGAACCAAACAAACTCAGAATGTAACACATATATTATGTAAACGAAAACTTTTATTTTGGATGCGATTAATCGTTTGACAGCACTAATTATATTACATTTTAGAATTATAATAATCAGATTACAGTTACTTTTTACTGGATTACATGCTTGCATATTATTCACACAATCAAAGTAAATTATTCAAATTATTATGAATGTATTGATTCTCTTTAATAATTTCTCTTTTAAAATTTCCCTTCTAAATTAACCTACCACTTGTATGCATTTTGGCAAACCCTACTGTAATGTAATGTTTAATGCATTCCATGATGTTGATCAATATGGTACACAATAATCCCATTCAAGTCTGTAATAAACTTGTTAGGTCAAAAGTAATCCAAAAGAAAGTCTACATGAACTAATATGTGTAATTCAGATTATGTTACTAACTCATGTCATTTGTAAATAGACTACAATTTGTAAGTAATCCACCCATCACTGGCTATAAACTAAAGCAACCAGTTACGAGGAGAATAACAACATTACAAACATCCAAATTTGAAAATAAAAAATTGAGATATATGCATCACCTGAAAGCTGAATAAATAAGCTTTCCATTTACGTATAATTTGTTATGATCAGACAATATTTGGCCGAGATATAATTATTTGAAAATCTGGAATCCGAGGGTGCAAAAAATCGAAATATTGAGAAAATCGCCTTCAAAGTTGTCCAAATGAAATTCTTAGCAATGCATATTACTTGTCAAAAATTAAGTTTTGATATATTTACGGTAAGAAATTTACTAAATATCTTCATGGAACATGATCTTTACTGTCCTGATGATTTTTGGTATAAAATAAAAATCTATGATTTTGACCTATACGATGTATTTTTGGCTATTACTACAAATATACTCCAGTGACTTAAGACTGGTTTTGTGCTCCAGGGTCACAAATGACAAATGTACAAAACTGTGCTTGATGGTTTTAGTGAAGGAAATGAACTACAATCCCATGAAGCATTGCATTCAACATAATTAAATTATGGTAAAATATAAAAATACTCATTTAAACTTGGGTATTACATCTATAGACACATACACACTAGTTTCCATGTTTTACGGGTTCATTCCATAGGCGTAATGGTTCTTCTACCCTAAACCCAACTACTTTACACAAAACTTGTTCTGATAAAAAAAAACACCTTAATTCTGTATGATTAATAAGCTGTTTCCTCATGGGGACAATGAAATGTGCCCATGAGGTCAAACAAGACAAGTAGTATGAAATGATTCACAAAGGCCGTTTGATTCTACCATGAAATAGTAGTGTGGCCTTCACTGTAAGACGCACTCTTGTGTTCCTCAGGACCTTGGGGCTCTGAAGATCCCTGAGCAGTTCCGGATGGCGATCTGGAGGGGCCTGCAGGACATGAAGCAGGGCCACGATTACGGCCAGCAGCTCATCCGCTCCAGCAGTAACATGGCCACCATGGCCATCGGCGGCGGAGGAGAGCTGCAGCGGCAGCGCGTCATGGAGGCCGTGCACTTCAGAGTGCGGCACACCATCACCATCCCCAACCGCGGCGCCCCCACGGGAGCGGAGGAGTGGGCCGACTTCGGCTTTGACATGCCCGACTGCAGGATACACAAGCACTCCATTAAAGAGGAGTTCGCAGAAAGTGACGTTCGCTGAGAAGGACTGAGGATCCATCGCTTCCCATGCATCGTCCGCATTGATTTCTTTAAACTGCAGTGGACAGTTTGCATTTCCAGATAGTAGCACTTCCATATTTGACAACAAGAGATTTGAGTAAAAAAATCACTATTCGCTTTTATGAAGACCAGGGTTCAAATGAATCATTTTATTTGATTGTCATTTGTGGCCTCAAAATCACACAAAAAAATGATCCATTAGCTAAAACAAATGATAACAGTTAAAAGCAGTGTATTCAGAACATTGCCATATTTATTTGGCTTGGTGTAATTATAATTGTGCAATCATGTATTGAGTTACGTATGAAGTAATGCCCGTACATCAAGTGGAAGCTCGACACACAAAATCATACTTTATATTTACTTATTTTGAAAAAGAGCGGTTTATCGAAGCCAGACATGTACGACTAGATCAAAAGACACGATGTATTTGAATTATTTCCTCTTTATAAGTTATACCCATAATTAGTACATTTTTCATCAAAGTTTTACAATAACATTGATGAAAACAACACCATAAAAGTAAATTTACATTTTTGTATTTGTTTTTATTTGATGAATTATGTGTTGAGTATTCTGTTATTGACAGGGAGACACTGGATCATCATAAGGCTTGTCAGAATTGTAAAGTTTTGTGGTTATTATCCTTGCAGGACAAGGTTTTATTTATCATGCTGTACTGATATAACGTCTGTTTTTCCTTTAGCATATCTAATCACTGTCTTGTTAGTTTGTTTTAAATGTCTCTAAATTATGATGTTTTTATGTAATAGTAAAATGATGGCTCAGCCAAGGTATTAAAATGACATTTCATCCCCAAATTACACACGCACACACACACGTCATAAAATCACAATGTAAAAGTCACATATGTCAGAAAATCATAATGTGTGTATATACTGTATGTGTTTATATATACATACACACACACACACACACACACACACACACATTATGATTTTATGATTTATAAAAAAAAATAACAAAGCACATCAAATAAGAATTTTGGAATAAATGTGCTAAACAGTAAACTTTAAGCAAAAAATATTTTATTTATTTTTTATTTTGGGGCTGAAAAAATGAAATATGTGGATCTAATTTAGTGAGTTTCACCTCTGTAACCCAAAAGAACAAAAACCATGTACTGTTTAAAACCCAAACTCCACTTTAATATCACTTTTAATATTGCTAGTACTAAGACGATGACTTGTGTTCAGCACACAACACGATTGTTTTGGTCTTGTTTTCCGAGTCTTGTTTAGGTGAAAACACTAGAGGAAAGCTGGAAGTGTTTCAGACAGAGCCGTCATCTGTGCTATATAAGAAAAGTTTTGATATTTCTTACACCCATAAAGTCTGTGTAAGGGCCGTCTTGAACTCAATGATTTGGTGGAATGTATGTAGTTGTATTTCACAAGCAAATGCATTTGTAAATAACTAGTGTTATATATAACTCGTTGTTGTTCATGTGATAAGAGCAGCACATTTCAAACTGGGTCCCGGGAGGTTAATCGAGGAAAAACTGCTGGTTTAAATTGG
This sequence comes from Gymnocypris eckloni scoliostomus, assembly GCA_027564155.1. NCBI lineage: Eukaryota > Metazoa > Chordata > Actinopteri > Cypriniformes > Cyprinidae > Gymnocypris > Gymnocypris eckloni. The sequence goes on from CM050420.1 coordinate 614,782, forward strand.
CTTGATGGTGAAACACCATCATATAGATCAAGCACTTTATGGCTTTAGGATATTGTAAACAATGTTATATTCACAGTTCATATCAGTCAGTATTATGTCATGCTGTGTCATTTTGAACATGACAGAATTATCTTGTGTTTTCATTAAAGAGCTGTAACGCTGTTTCTTTTTTATATCGCCACGTTTGAATGATGTAAAGTGATTTCTTTTTCAAATAAATGCTAAAGTGTGCAAAATGAGGGTGTTTTAATACAAGACCGGTAACTGTTGAGGAGGTTTAAGCATAAGACTGTTGGACTTCAGTTATTCTGAACATGTCATTTCAGATGTCACACAAGTTACACCTATTTAGAGAGTTGAGACAACACTTTATTACTTATTGTTCATGACTTTTGCTGATTATCTGAATGAAGAATTGCATACTGCAATGCTCTTCTGGCTGGACTTCCATCAAACACAATCAAACCTCTACAAATGATTCAGAATGCAGCAGCACGACTGCTCTTCAATGAGCCAAAAAGAGCCCATGTCACACCTCTCTTTGTCTCCTTGCACTGGCTACCAGTTGCAGCTCGCATCCAGTTCAAGACACTGATGCTTGCATATAGAACAACCACAGGCTCAGCACCATTACGAATCTACATCCCTCCAGAAGTCTGAGATCTGCTAGTGAGCGACGCCTCGTGGTACCATCACAGAGAGGCTCAAAATCACTCTCCAGAACATTCTCGTTCACCGTTCCTGGCCGGTGGAATGATCTTCCCACCCCCATCCGGAATAATGGATACCTGTCGATCTTCAAGCAACAACTGAAAACTCATCTCTTTTGACACTACTTGACTTCATCATAAAAAAAAAATATATATATATACTGTATATATATATATTTCTATATCTTCATCTTTCTCTTTATCTTTCTCTCCTTCCCTTGCTAGCTTGTATTTATTTGAACAATGCCTGAGACTTGGTGTTAGGGGCACTTTCTCTGTCTGTTTGCCTCTTCAAGATTAATCGCTTTATGTATTCCCCAATTGTAAGTCGCTTTGGATAAAAGTGTCTGCAAAATGACTAAATGGAAATGGAAAATTTAAGAATAACAGTAACAATACTAATATACCAAACAGTTTGGGCTCTTTTTATCACAAACTGGTTGGTTATGTGTAGTAAACAGTAGAGGATCAGGCCCTTTCTTTCGGGCGCATGCAACACAACTCCTTGTTCAGGCTCTTGTTCTGTCCAGACTTGACTATTACAATGCTTTCTTGGCAGGACTTCCAGCCAGTTCCATCAAACCTCTATAATTAATCAGAACGCGGCAGCAAGATACATTTGTAATGAGCCGAAAAGAACGCACGTCACACCTCTGTTCGTCAATTTGCACTGGCTACCAGTAGCTGCTCGCATTAAATTCAAGGCATTAATGTTTGCCTACAGAACCACCTCTGGCTCTGCACCCCTTTACCTCTTCAGACTTATATGCCCTCTAGAAGCTTCTAAACACCAATGACTTGTACATTCATTATATGGACAAAAGTACTGGGACAACCCCTTCTTTAGAAGAGAAAAAGTCACTTTCAAACGGTGGCAACAAAGATGGAAACATAATTCATGTACTTGAATCATGTGATGAGTTTTTGTCTCAAGATCTGCATTTACAGTCACACCAGAAGTGTTCAGCTGCTTTCTGCAGACCAGTCAAGTTCTTCCACACTGACTGAACCATCATTTCTCTTTGATTCTTGTCTTATACACAGAGACACTGTCATGTTAGAGTAGAAAAGGGTTCTGTCCAAACTGTTACTATAACATTAAACAGTGTTCCTGTGGCTCAGTGGTTAGAGCATTGCGTTAGCAGCGCAAAGGTTGTGGGTTCGATTCCCAGGGAACACATGTACTGACAAAAAAAAACATGTATAGCTGATTGCAGTGTGTGTCTAAGAATAGAGAACGCTAGTGGTTGTTTTTTTAACAATAAATAAAAAGGAATCAAGTAGGTAGAATAGAAATAGAATAGAGATTGAGTTGGGCAGAACAGTCCACCAGGAGGGAACAGTTCATGTAAAGTCAGTGGAAGTGATTTTGTGCCTCTTTGAGATGGCGCAATAATGCGCCTAACTCATTTACATTTTGAGTGAATTTCCAGCACATATGGATTTATGTGAACAGAAGTGAGCGGGGTTCAGTCCGGAGGTCCTGCACAGGGAGCGATGTACTCCGCGCGCGGCTAGTGTGGTCTGATCTGATCTGATCTGCGGCGGTTAACAGAAGCACTGACGTGTTCACAGAGCAGCAGCGCGAGAGTGACACAGCGGCGCAACCGGGTAAGAGAAACATAATTCCTCTAATCCTACTCCTATTCTGAACCTCTCACGGGCACCACGACTCCTCGACGATGTTAACTCTCCGTCTAATTGTATCGTCCTCCAGTGGCATAACGATTGTAAAGTTATATTTTTTGTAAGATGCAGTAAAAGGTAGTGCTAGCAAAGTTTACCCCTCAAACGCCTGCGTTCGGATTTCCCCGGAAGTGAGTTGTCCACTTTTCTGCGTGTCTGCTGGTCTTTGTAGTTTCTTCTGGATGTCTCCCAGGTTTAGTTTCGATCTCACATTCACATACAAAAACTACAGCCTGTGTGTTTCCGCTTGAGGCAGATGGTTTCGTGTAGGATGATGGGAAATGTAGTTTACACGTAGTCGTCCACATTTTGTATCAACTGAGAATACCGGATTTAAAAACTACAGTAACCAGCATGCCTTGCGCCTTAAAGGAATCTCTCAGCTGCGGCTAACCACCGATGCTAAATAGCAAATTAGCTTACAAGGTCTATTAGCCTTCTAGTTACGTTATTAGCGAGTTAATGAAATAAGCGTTGAGGTAAGTGCCTGTTGCGCCATTTGACTAATGAGAACAAACTAAGAATAGCTTTGTAAGTTACTGGAACCAAAGCTAATGTTACTGTTCATTTGCATGCACTGTCCTGTTTGGTGTAAACATCAGGAAATAGATACGTATCCGAATCGCAGGTTCTGCCCTAAAATCACTGTCGTTTTTTGACATATTCATATTATATGTTGGTTTTCACCCAAATTGATGCGTTAGATTACATAGAAGTGAGTGAAAGACGAGGGAATGAGGCTGATGAGCTGCTTTGAGGCTTCAGTCTTTTGCGGTTCTTCATTCAGTTTATGCGCCGTTTTTTGAAGGTATTCTTAATTTAGGATGATTATTATACTCGAACAACCTCTTGTTCGTTATGGTTGTTTTTGGACTTTGCCTCAGATGTGTAGGTTAGCACGCGGAGACTTCCCCTGTTTTACGACCAGGAAATTAATCTCTATCAATCTCAGGAATTCAATCTCTATTAACGCGCTCCGAATCAATCATATTTTGATCATCGACGGAAATGGTGACATGTCACAGATCCGCAAGAGGTTAGATCATTTAGTCAACATATGAGTTTGGATTTCAAACCCAAAATGTCATTTAACACCACCCATAAGTGTCCACCCCGCCTGTGAAGTGTCATTCACTGAGAGTACAGAGCACATCAGCTGATCCGAAGAAGAAACCATCCATTTCTGTTCTCGAAACTATCCTACAGACATTCAAATTCAGTTTAAAGATACTCCGTCTTAAACATATTTACTAAAATAATTGTTTTTAAAAGTTATATGATTCTGTTTAAACATCCGGAAGAGTCATAGTAAACCATACACTTACACTATCCAATAGGGCAGTAAAGTAAGGAATAAAACATGCTGAATGAATGTAACATTTCCAGTAAGATCTTATTATTACACTCATAATCGTGGGGTTTTATATGATCCCCTTTGGCGTGGAAAGAATAGAAGTGTATAAATAAAGGGTTTTTGACAAAGGGTTGCTTTAAAACACTGCACTAATTACACTTGTTTATTAGAAACATTTAGGAAATAAAGATGATGCATTAAATCAGAGCTTTTCGCATCACGTGTTTTAGGTTAAATCATTTTAAATTGAGCCTCCAAGTTTAGAAATGAAAGCATCTGTTATAATTCTCCATGGTTTGAGTTTAGACACATAAAGTAGGGTGGTGTAGCTGTTCAAAAACATTACACGGTATACTACACAGAAACACATGCTTAAGTTCACGACAGCAGGATGCGATCGAAGCGTATTATTCTACTCCTGGATAGCAGGATGATTTGCATGTGAGCTCAATGGTCAGATTTATATTGTGTTATATATCAGGGTAGATGGGTAGCAGTGTTTTTGCATCGTGATTTAACTGTAAATATCAAAACGGCATGTAAATATAGTTCAATCTTCACCGAGTACTCAGTACGTTGCTCTAAATTGACAGACAGAATGCCAGAAGGAGACAGTGCCGGTGAATCCATCCATGGGAAACCATCAGCGATCGGGAACTTCTTTAAACGACTCGGGCAGGTCTGGCTCTCTCAAATGACTATTCGAGTGACTTTAAGATCGCAAGTCAGTGTTTTGGATAATCAGAACTACTCTTTCTCTTTGAAATGCAGATTTATCAGTCATGGTTGGACAAGTCAACACCGTTCTCATCAGTCCGATGGGCATCCACTCTTATTCTAACGGCCATATATATGATCAGAGTATACATACTACAGGTAAACCCATGCTTTACATCTGTTAAGGATCTGATTTGACATTATGGGTACAGTTATTGTGCTGTTGTAGACTCATAAGTATGTGCTTGTTTTGTAACTTGTAACAAAATGTGAAGCAGATGTAATGAAACCCTTGTCTTTTATTAGGGGTGGTACATAATCACATATGCTCTTGGGATCTACCACCTAAACCTCTTCATTGCTTTCCTCTCACCTAAAGTGGATCCCTCATTGCTTGATGATCCAGGTAGGACCGGGAATGAAAACAATCTTACGGTCTAATCTAATTCTATCCTAATCAATGTCTCTTCGTTAGACGAGGGTCCAGCACTACCCACACAACAGAACGAAGAGTTCCGGCCGTTCATCAGGAGGTTGCCAGAATTCAAATTCTGGTAAGTTGTCACATTATGGAGTTTAAATGAATAGTTCAGCCGAAAGATCTGTCATCATTTACTCGCCCTCCAGTTGTTCCAAACCTGTACGAGTTAGTCTTTCTGCTGCTGAGCACAAACATTTGCAGTGCCTTTGACTATTTATTTCAATGGCTGCCAGCAACAGGATGGTTTCCAACATTATTCAATATTCAAATTTGGAAAGAAATTCATACAGGTGGGGAAAAACACGAGGGTAAGTAACTGATGACGAAATGTTTGTACTTGATGAGTAGAGATCAGTTTGATCCAGTGACGAGCAGAAATATAAGTGCTGTGATATTTACCACAGAATACATCATTTTTATTCGTCACATACATAATTATACAGAATATAACCAGCAGTGAAATGTAAGTATAAACTTGGCGAATAATACTGGAGAATTTACTGTATAATGCAGAATATAAGAGGATTTGACTGAAATCAATTACTATTATACAGTAGAATATACTCTTCAAATTAACAATAATAACAATACAGTTCATTAAAACATTGTTTTTTAAACGAGTATCACACAATATCAACATTTTTCGTTCAAGCAGCATTTTTTGCCAAAAAATACAAATAATTGTTCAAATTTAATTTGAATTAATTTTAAAGATGAATTGTTGTATAATAATTTGTATTCATAAAACGCATAATAATTCATCTTAAAACACAGGATTTATGAGGGGGGAAAAGGACGGGGCACTATTATTGTTACAATTGTAATTATGACATTAAATTATGAAGTTATTAAATTGTTAAAGTTGTTTTAATTAAATTCTTTAGACCTCTTTCTTATTATACAAATTGAACTTGGCCATTAAACCTGAATCCAGAAAAAACGATTTCAATGGAAAACACCTGTAGGAACTTATTTCATTGGGTCCTTGTGGTTGAGCGATAGGAGTTATTTAAAGAGCAGGGTGGCGATATACAGCTATACTTTTTTTTTTAAGATATTAGCACATGTACAATATCACCTTTCATTATTTATTTTACACAATCATTCCTTAATGAACTTTAAAAATAGAGAATAATGTCCATTTCATTTGGCATGTTGTTTTGCATTGTGACAAGCCTCTATGCTGTCATGGCTGCGATTGCAAAACTTTCAGGTAGATATTCTCTTAAATAGTGATTACGCGTTTACCCATCATAACCAGCCCTAGCCTCAGTTCAGTCAAAATAAAAGATGGACGTATCAATGCTATTGTAAATAGCTTTATTAGATTGTGCTTCCAAAGACTCTTGAGTCATTTCCTCTGTTTCTGTGATGTTCACATTAATGTGTTGTATGTTCGTTGACTTCTGTGTGTGTGGCTGTCGTTGATGTTTCAGGCATTCAGCGACGAAAGGCATCGTCGTCGCTATGATCTGCACATTCTTCGAAGCCTTCAACGTGCCGGTGTTCTGGCCCATCCTCGTAATGTATTTCATCATGCTGTTCTGCATCACCATGAAACGGCAGATCAAGGTTCGGCAGTGGAAGCTTTTCTTTACCAGCTATCTTAGTTCACAAAGCCGCGTTATCTCCAAATATTTAGATTTGCACTGAAACTGCAGTTCTTTGACATGTTTGTGTTTCCTCTGCAGCACATGGTCAAGTATAGATACCTGCCCTTCACACATGGGAAGAGGACTTACAGAGGCAAGGAAGACACAGGGAAAAGCTTTGCTAGTTAAAATTCCCCTTCCTGAAATTAAAGTTATTGATGAAGAATGGTGCGTAAAGGGGGTTGAGTTTTTTTTTTCTATTTTTCTTTTTCTGCGTAAGGAAAAGCCAAGCCTGTTGAAACTTCTGAGCGACGTTGATACTGTAATGCTGGCGTTTGGGCCTTGGGCCTTTATGAAATGGCTTTTACACTGGCAAATTTGAATATATTTGGACAACTAAGTATGAGATTTGACTCCTTTTCTTCTCAGTGGTCCCCATTCTTCTTCAAACCTTGAGAGTAGTTCATGTACAAATGCTAATTTTCAATCATTTACCCTTCTTTGTGTCATTTTCAATCTAAATGGCTTTTTTCAGTGGAAAACAAAAGATGATGATATTTAGCGGAATGCACATGCTGCTCTTTTCCATAGCTTTACTGTTATGGACAATAGCAGCATGAATAATAATCTCATTTTGTGCTTCACTAGTGGAACAATCGTATTGGTTTGGAATTAAACAAGGGTGAGAAGTGGACAACTACATGATAATTTAACGAACATGGGAATATAATATAAAACAATGGGAAGAGTTGTCAATTGAATAATTAATATTGATGGGGAAAAGCCACATTTCATCATTTTCTGACCCCCCGTGATGAAAGAGAGCGTTTAATATTCATACCGTGGTACATTTGGTGACCTCTATAGTCAATATGATTAGATTGAGTATTCAGATGAGCGTAAGACGCCTCCGTGAGAGGAGAGAGTTAGTGGATTTCCATCTTGCCACATGTTAATATTTGCCTTTTCTGAACATTTGTAATTCTCTTAATGTGCTGTAGCATTGTATTTAATTTGTGTACATAGCTGCATACCTTAATCACATCCATTAGTGCTGTCTGTAAGCTATTCTTCCGTAGTTTAACCCCCGCTCACCTTGTACAGCAGGTTTTATAAAGCAAGCGTGCATTCCATTCAAATAGTATGATGCACAAATATTGGCTGTATGTTTTTATCGTTTAAGCATTCCCAGTAAAAACTCTCTCTCTTTTTTCTTTTACAGAGGAAACATAAAGTTGAGTGCTTTAACTATTACAAACGGATGGAGAGGGTTGAAGGTTTTTTTTTTTTTGCTGGGCCATTACTTCTAGTATAGATTTTTATTTTGAATTTTTAAGGCAAAAGGAAAGAACTTCAATAATCATTGGAGATGAGATACTTTTCTTTGTTTTTCTTGGAGGGGGAGATATAAATGTATAGTTTTTTTTGGACAATGGCATTTTTACTGTATTAAATTAATCTTCATCAAAAGAAAATAAGAGATTTGTTAATTCCTGATTAAAGAATTGCATGTTTTAGGTTTTCTTGTGCTGCTGGTTAAGAGAAAACAAAATGATTTTAATAACTAAGTGTACATTTTTCACCCCATATGTTATTAAAGGGCTGTGTCCCTTCACTGCTCATTACTTTTTGTTTAATTTTAATTTCATTTAATTAATAAATGAATTGAGTTGTATCGATAATGATTTTTTAACAATGTTCTTGTTAAACAGTAAAGTATGCATAATTACATGTAGCTAACTCTATAATAAATACATAATACTCCTCAGAATTAATTGTATAATTATACTGTAACAAGACCTTCAAAATTAAAATACAACCATAATTCTACAACATTTTTTGGGTTAGTCAGAAATGAAGATAAGGTCAAATATAATGGTGCATACAAATATTAATTTGCAATGCACAGAGAAGAAATATAAGCGTTTGTAGTGCTGAGATAAACACCATCTTACAACATTTTACATTTGCAAATATGCTACAGAAGCTCCATAAAGACACGTCCACTTAGAAATGTCATTGAATCCGCTGGCGTCTGCAAACACATGATGCTTGAGCTTGTCTCAGAACTGGTGTTCTCTTTATTCTGAACAGTGAGGGAGAGAGGGATAAGATGTGTCGGCTGTAGTTGTCATGATATATTGAGACAGGGTCCATCATACAAGCCCACAAGTGATGCACATGTTTCTGTGTTTGGCATGACAGCGAATGAGTTATCAAATACAAGTATATAACAAATATAGGAATAAGCAGATGTATCAGTCAACATGATAAACAATTAATCTTTAAATAAATCATATAAAACGTCCTCACTTGTAATAAAACTGTAGGAAATAAAGATTATCAGAGTACTTTTTAATATTTATTCTACTTAAAAATGTCATGTTTAATTAAATTGGTCAATTCTTGTTTTTTGTAATTGTGAAATGTATTAATTTCTGAATGAAATGTTTTGTGGTATTGTAGAGAAATATATTTTCCTGTAGAGGGCAGCAATGTCTCAGCAATCGTGTCGTTAATAATACTTTTATTCCATTATATGCATTTCTCAAAATACAGTTTACGACAATTAAGTTGTTATATTTCAAATAAATTTGATATATGTGACGCTGAACCACAAAACCAGGCATAAGAGTTATTATAGGACATTATTTGGCTGGAATCTAAGGGTGCAAAATGTATACAATCGCCTTTAAGATTATCCAAATGAAGTTCTTAGCAATGCACGTTACTAATAAAACATTTAATTGTGATATATTTACGGCAGGAAATGTACAAAATATATTCATGGAACATATCCTAATGATTTTTGGCATAAAAGAAAAGTGGATCATTTTGACCCATACAGTGTATTGTTGGCCATAGCTACACATACACCCGTGCTACTCATGACAGCTTTTGTGCTCCAGGCTCACATATTTTCAAATGTTCATATGAGGTTTGTTATAACAATAATTTTGCGGGGCATTATCAAGCCTAGTGGCTGTAATCGGAAACGTCCCCGCTGACGTCACCGCGTACCGTGGAACTACAACTACCGGAGCGTCACGACCGAGTCCGTGCTCACGCGCGCTTTAACGTTACTCCTCTTCTCAACCGGTGCATGGCTGCTCTCCGACCTTAACCCCGTCAGCTGGCAACGAGCGAACGCTATCGCTATCACAACGCTAACCCCGTCGAACCGGCTGTTTCCGTTGCACTTCCGGGTTTCGAGCAAGCGTCTTTCCTCGAGGATCAGCTGTGAAGATTGAATGAGCAAACAGAGGAGCGAGCGACTCTTGAAGACTGTGCTCCCGGTAATCGCAGTGCACGATTAAAGACAGCGTGACAGGAGGATCCCCAGATAAAGCTCCTCTCTTATGAAAAGCTGCTGTTATAATTATGAAGATATGACTCATCCTGCCGCTCTGATATAGTACGCGTCCTTCGCATGAGTTGTTGTGGATATAACAAGTATATAACACTTGGGTGATATTGTGATGCAGTTCCGCTGAGCTCGGAGTCTCCATCTGCACTTTATTATATTGAGAGATTGTCGCGCTTGTCTGTATTTTGCGCATCCCACGGGCTGGAGAGCGACGCGCACGCGAGAGCCGGGTGGTTTTTCATGATTTAATTAGTATTAAAGTGTTGCTGGTTGGACAATGAAGAAGTTCTTCGATGCCCGTCGGGAGATGGTGAGTTCTGGACCCGCGTCTGGGGCCGCTGCGGGGGGCGGCGCGGCGTCCGGCGCGTTTATCGGACGCGTTTTCTCCATCGGACGATATCAAGTGACCGTGGAGGAGACTGTGGCGGAGGGTAAGCGACTTTATACATCCCAACAGCTAATGAAATATTTGTGCCTGGCATTCTTTTATGGTTGATGATTAATCAAATAAATAAATAATGATGCCATATGGACTCCGAGCCTCTGGCGTCACTCCTCTCACTCATGCGTCATCTGAATATTTGCTGACTGCATGGAGTGAGTGGAGTTTACTTTTTCTTTTTAACACCAGAATGAAATTTGGTGATCATTTACCTACCCTCATTGTGCTACGAGACTGTATGGCCTAGTTTCTTCTGTGGAAGTCAAAAGGAGATGTTTAGCAGAATGTCAAAGCTGCTCTTTCCCACACAGTGAAAGTGGATGGAGACTAGAGATGTCAAGCTCCAGAAGTGGCAAATGCAGCTATTAAAGTAGCTGCAAAATGACTCGTGAATATGTTACACAAATATTTGTTAATTTTAGATCTTGTCCTAAACCTAACCTGTCAATAGTTTAACATGATGCCAAACTGTATTGATTATTTTGTGTTATAAGCCATAGGCCTATTTATGTCTTTTGAACATGAAAGCAAGAGATCACAAAATATAAAAGTTCCATAATAAATCATAATTTACTCACTTTAATGTTCCAAACCCATTTTCTTGTTTATTATTATTAGTATTAGTGCTGTCAAACCATTAATCACATTCAAAATAACTGTTTTTGTTTACATAATATATGTTTGTGAACAGTGTATATTTATTATGTATATAAATACACACATGCATGTGTATATATATATATATATATATATATAAAAAATTGATATTTTAAATATATTTGCCTATAATATACATTTTATGAATATAAATGTATACATGAACATATTTTCAAAATATATACTGTATGTGTTTATTTATATACATAATAAATAAATAAAAACACATGTGTCATGTAAACAAACTTTTATTTTGTATGAATGATAACGATTAATCGTTTGACAGCAATAATTATTATTATTATTCAGCCATTTTAGATAATATTTATGCTTTTGCATTATTGAAAAGAGCCTTGTAAACATTCTACATGAAATCTAATTTAATATTCTACAGAATAAAGTTAGTCATACAGGTAGAAGGACATAACTGTGAGCAGTCATTCCTTTAAACGTGTGTTTGCAGGGTTTCTGTGAGTTACGTGTAGCGGTTCTGGAGTGTAACGTTCTGAATGCACAGGATGCATTACATGAGTCATCAGCTGTAAGTCTCGTAAGCAGATTTGGAGTCATTCCCCGCTGATGCACTGAGATGTCCGCAGAGGAGTCCTAATCAGTGTCGGGGAAAGTTACTTTTAAAAGTAATGCATTACAATATTGCGTTACTCCCTAAAAAAGTAACTAATTATGTTACTTAGTTTTTATGGAAAGTAATGCGTTATATTACTTTCGCGTTACTTTTTAAATATGAGCAGGGCTTGATTGTTTGTTTTTAATACAAGAAGTTATATTTATAACAAATGTAAAACCTTTCACACCAAAAAGTGTACTGAATAAACCTCAGGCTGAAGGAAGAGTAATTCACGTCTGTACAGTAGAACGCAGGAGAAGAAGTTCAACACTCTTCAGCAATAAAAAACGAAATAACGAAGCACAATTGTTAGTTTATCTAAAGTAATGTTTGCTTATTAGTACGGTTGAACTGGATTATCAAAGGTCAGCAGCAAACACATTGGTTGATAAAATGAGATTAGATATATTTGTGTTGTTTAACATTTAATTATTGCAGGTTTGCGTCATATTCTGAGTTTGCATTTCACTGTTTTAATTCATTTTGATGAATACTGAATCTGTTTTTTTGCGAGTGGGATGAATTAATACACATTCACATTTAGTCTAGATCAGAACTACAGTAAGATCATGTTCACACAGCGCACTGTCAGTCAATAAATGGAAAAAAGAAACTGGCGTTACTTTTTTGAAAAAGTAACTCGGATATTTTCTAGTAAATTAAAAAGTAATGCGTTACTTTACTAGTTACTTGAAAAAAGTAATATTACGTAACTCGCGTTACTTGTAATGCATTACCCCCAACACTGGTCCTTATAGGGTCTTAATCAGGGCATCGGGAACTCAAAACTTATGGCGTGAGAGAAATGTTAAGCTACGTCTTAGCGTTACGGCTCACGATGTAAAGTCAGGCGATGTTATCAAAGCTGAGAGAGTGAAGCGGCTGTCATGTGTGCATGTGATGACCTCCGTGCAGAGAGAATGCATTGCACAAGTCTTTATTGCCTGTAAGCACATTTCAGTCACTGTGTCTCACGGGAGACCCGAAGCATCCTGCCTTTTTCTTAATGTTATAGGGAAAGTCTGATATGCAAGTATGACATGATGTTTCTGTTGGAAACATAGCTGTTGACTGTGGAGAGCAATGCATTGGGATTTCCTTAGATACTTGCACTTTATGAACATGTTGATCTCCTTCTCATGAAATTTGAACTAGTACTTTTATACGTCTCAACAAAACACGGGTTTCAAAATCTGCTTTTGATTTAGTCTTTTGTTCCACCGCCATTCCAGTCCAAATATTTTGAGTACATGTCAAGCTTTTCATGGACATTAGAGACACCTTTTAAAGAGATAGTTCACCCAAAAATGAGATTTCTGTCTTTTACTCACCCTTGAGTTGTTCAAACCCATAAGAGATTTATTTATATTCAGAACACAAATTACGTTTTTTTTTAATTATTTTTTGTATATTCTCTCGTCATTATTGACCAATGAGGTTTGTTCTCATCAAGCAAGCACGGCTGAGCTTCTGTTTACCATATTTGTTGAGTTTTTGTGTTGATTTATGTTTATATGTGAACAAAAGCCTAAATAAATCTGTTCATTATATAAAGCAATCATATTTCTTCAGAAGTCTTTAATTAATCAACTTAATTCGTATGGGTAATTTTACAATGTTTTTTCATATAGTGTGATTGTTGTTGAATATATTGAAATGTTGTTGAATAGTTCCGTAAAATGTAAATAAAGTAAAATGTCATATGGTGAGCTCACAGCTTTTTACGATATTTGTTTAAAAATGTAGTACCATTTACCTTGAAAATGGATATTTAAATATATAACTCAATGCCTAAAAAATGTAATAATAATTAAGATAACTCGCATGTATTCAAGATGTAAGAACAATATTTTATTATGTTTAACTGGATGTGGCAACACCACGTGACATTTTTACGTATTAAATTGAATTTTCTTTTTTTTTTGGAAAACCATATAAAGTCAAAGTGAGTACAAAAGAATGTCTCTTGGAACTTACCCTAGATTAAAAAAAAAATGTCGTGGCCACATTTAGTTTCTAAAAACATTTAATAGATGAAAGGCTGAAAATGCTCTGTATTTCAGTCCCTCACATTAGCTCCAGAGGAGTTTGGGAAACCTAACACAAGTACACAACTGCTGAACTGTGAATGATTTCAGCTGGCTCTTCTGAAGAACTGCACCCAACCCTGTGCTCATGGCAGTGGGCCACCTTAGTACAGTGGCCGGTTATGCCGTCTAAGCCTGAGTTTGTCAAGGACAAACAGTTAAGGTCTAGAGGCTTTGACCTTGAAGCACAGTTCTCTGAATGTTTGACTTCAGCCTAGTCGTTCAGATGAGTTTATGATGCCTTCAAGCTTTATCTCAACGCTGTTAAACCATTACATCACTGACTCAGTCAGGCTGTCACCTTTCACTCGCTAAAAGACTGAAAAGAACATTTGTGAAGTTCCAACGAACACACACACACACACACGCTTGCATGCGTACGCACTGTAGGCAGCTTCTGGACCGACACAATTGTTTTAAGAGGTTAGTATGATTTCATACTATGTGGTTTGCATGAAAATGTAAGGTTTCTATAAAAAAAAAATGACGCAGGAGTTGCTGGAAACTGGAATTTCTAACTTCGAAAACTAGTGATATTCGATACCATGAGGAAAAACTGCCATAAATTAAAGGCATAACATTTTAGATTTTGATTTGAAAGATAAATATAACTAGGCTAGAACATGACTAATGTATATTTTCTAAATGAAAGGTAAAACACTAGAGAATAACATATTGCATATGTGGCAATTTCTTGCCATGAATCAAAAAAGCGCAACTGGTATTGAATATCAATACTTCAGAAAAAGTATTGATGCACTGAGTATTTAATCTGTTTCAGTATTGAAAAATCGACATCTTTGACAACACTATATGGATGCACTGATGCACATTTATGCTGGGTACTCAGAAAAATATTTTTTAAATCTTATAAGATCTTCAAAATGTGAGCGACCACAAACATGAGGTCATTAAGGAATGACCACAAACATTAAGGAAAAAGTTTTCTCCTATAGTGTGTGGTGTGCCGCGACGTGACAAAGACCGCACACCACACATCAAGAGATTTCCAACCAAGAGTCCTGACTGTGAACACGGGGAAACCTCGCAAAATCTCTCGAGACTTGAGAATAAACATGTTTTACAGGACGTGTTGTATAAACACTCCTGCTGTTGGCACAAATTAATAAGCTGATCCTCCATCTCTGCTGTCCAAATGCTTTTGTGCTGCTCCATGACTGTGTTTGTTATGCTCCAGTCTTCTGTCAGCTAGCATTCTGATTGGATATTGTTTCGTTTCACGTGATAATCTGCAGATAAAATGTGCGTTGGTCCTCGGGGTTTCCCCCACACATCAAGATTTCTGATTCATGATCGGGGCGCCTCTGACGTTCTTCCGAGCAGATTCAGTTACTCTTAACACCTCACACCACAGAATAATCTGATAAGATAATCTTTAGCTCCTCCATGATAATCGGACATTACCTAGGATTGTTGGAAGGGGAGAAATCGGCCCAAAATCACCCCGATTATCTTGTGTTGTGTACCCAGCATTAGGTCCCGATACCGATATCTGGTCATTTAGAGTGACATCTCGATACGGATACCGATATTTTTGCTATAGTTTATCATTTCAAATGGTTGATAATTAATTACACAATTTTTTCCATATCAACATGTTTTCCATATTTCAGAGTAATTGGTCTTTTGATTGACTGGATATAGTAATTGCCCTTGATCATCGAATGTTTAAAAAAAATTGCCGATAGTATGAATAATTGCTTTTATCGGCTGATACCGATTATTGACAATACATCAGCGCATCCCTTAAATGCCCATGAAGAGCCAACCTAAACCTAACAATCAGTGTGGCGTAAGCAGATCGTACGAAAACATAGTATGTACAATATATATAATACGTAGTATTTAGCCACCGATTCACTGAAACATAAAATATGTATACCTTTCCATGAGAGTATGTTGAATAATCAATTACAAGTTTAAGTATAAACATAGACTCTGTGGCGCTGTCAAAACTTGCTTTCATCTTAAAATAGATGGTCGACCCAAAACATTTTTTATTTGCATCATAAACACACCCTGACAGTCAAAACCTGACTATTGAGAATGAACTAAAAACTAAAAAGCACATTAGCTAAATATAACAATTCATGAGTTAATTGTCCAGTCAACAGATTCGACTGTAGGCTCATTTCAGGCTCATTACCCACAAAGCTACAGTAAACTCTGTGATGATGCTTGACTTCAACAGCTTCACTTTGGGAAGCTCAGCGGTTAAGTGTCTGAACTATACAAGCAGATTGAAGTAAATTGGATTAACACATTGACGACACCGAAATGAAGGCCTGACTCAATTAATTACATAAACCTGAGAGGTTGTGCTTATCTCTAGCACATGTTACATGATCTTTACTGCAGACAGATCTTAATTTAAACTGGACGACCAAATGTCAACAGCTGTAAGTGCCACCCATAACCTCTGGGCTCAATCTGAGACAGTTGCTAGATGGATTTGTATTTTTGTGGCCTTAGGAATGTTTATGGCCTAAATGTAAAGAGGTTATTTGATACATGCATGCCACACCATTAAAGAGGACATTCACATGCGCAGGGAATGTTCCCATTGGTATACAACTTACTATACAGAACTTCAAGTATTCAGTATGTTTCGATAGTTTACTATGCCCAATATACAAAATTACACAACACTGAGTGCATTGCACATAGCATATGATCTTCCGTTTGAGATGAACAACTGAGAAGGACAAACCAGAGGCCATATCCGTTTACTTTTCAATATTTGATCAGACTGCCTCAAGTTACTTTACATTACAATAGAAGTTAAATTACAATTAAAATAACAAATTGGCCAAATTTACATATTTATTTTCAAAACTGACTAGACACTGCTTAATTAAACATCACGAGGTCAGTCAATTCTATTTGTTTATAGAATTTGTAGATGTTTAAATTTGCAGCATCCCAATTTGCATACTATCTGTCCTAAATAGCGTTCAGAATTATCATTAGTGTTGTTTTTTTGGTCACGCCCTCTTTAAAATGTAAATTTCTTGCAAAATGCCATTTGTATTTCACGGTTACGATTGAATATATAATTCAATTTCCAACAGTTTTTTTTTTTATTCAATAAAATCATAAACAAATCGAAAACTTGATGCACATTCCTTCTATTCATGATTTTGTAGAAGTAGAGTTTGATGCAGAAAAGGTACATTGCCATCGTGCTCCGAACAAAGTGATTTAAATGCTCCTGGCATCATAATTATAATTTCCAAACTCATCAAATGTCCCAAAGCTTTACTAAGCAAGAAGTGTGTAGGTTCATGGGTGATCGTTATGTTTTTGTCATTGAGTAGACATCAGACTTCCCTAAGAGAGCATCTTTGCCTCATTCTGAAAGTTGAATGGGACCGTGTGTGTGTGTGTGTGTGTGTGTGTGAATAATAGATGGTCAGCAGCTGATTTATTCATTAATGTTTCTAATGGGCTCCATCTGTCAGCCTTCAGCTATAATCCTCAGTGTGGGCTGTGTTGTGTCAGTGGGTTCAGTTGGCATTAAGTTTAGTTTAGGTTTAGCCATGTTGAGTCTTAAAGAAATAGTTCAGTGGATGAATCAGTAGCCCTTTCACACATTTAAATTATCATGAAATGAACAGATTGACTTTACCGTTAAATGCACCATATATGCTGTTCAGATCAGATCAGATGAGCTTTATTTGTCACATACACAATTATACAGAGTATAATGAGGAGTGAAATGTGTTCTCTGCATTTAACCCATCCAAGTGCACACACACCTGGAGCAGTGGGCAGCCGACATTGCGGCACCCGGGGAGCAGTTGGGGGTTCGGTGCCTTGCTCAAGGGTCTCACCTCATTCATGGACACTTCCTGCCAGAGCCGGGCCCCACAACTTTGGGTTACCTCGGGTTTCAAGTCCAACGCTCTATCCATTAGGCCACGACTGCCCCACTTGTTCACACACAAGTGTTCCGTTGTTTTACTGTTAAGAAATCGCTCACACGATTAGATATGTATTTATATTGCTTGGGTGGGGGCTGCAGGGATGCGTTTGGCTTCAATTAAATGCTCGAAATCCATTATTTGGGTAACAATTTACAATAATTCACTAACACTTTAATAAACTTTAATGTATTAACTAATGTAACCATGTTGTGAAATGTTACAATTATTTGTTATTAAAGCACATACATTCACAAAACACTTCAATTAAACAGAAAAGCAAACAGGTGCATGATTTGGCATGGCAGCCAATACAAATAATGAATAACTCAGCCGCTGGCGGGCCTGTACCAAGGTATGATAGTTTAACATTTGAAATGAAGAAATAAATATTAGCATTGTAATTTTACAGTTGTAAATTAAAATATTATAATTATTGTATTATTTTTCTTAAAATGCTTTTTATCTTTACAGAGAATTATTTGGGAATGTAACGATTCACTCAACTCATGATGCGATATAATTCACGATACTAATTTCACAAAATACGATTTTCTCTGGATTTTTTTTAACAAAATGAGATTTCAAAACAAAAGATAAATGAAAAGGTGTTCTTTTATTATTCTTCAGACAAAAAATGCTGCCGATTTGTTTGATGAAATTGTATATGTGAAATAACAAAACTAAATTGAAATTTTAAATTTCAAACAAAATGCAAATCAATTAAATAACTAATACAAATAAAAGAATAATAAACAAATTGCATATAAGCAATGCAACAAAACTGCATATAAACAAATGAAGGCTTTGCCTGTGCTCTTTTCATTTAAAATTATTTTCCATTTAAAAAGGCGACCACTGCATTTTAATCACAATTTAAACAAAGATGCTTCACACATGCAGCATGAACAGTTTTGATTTAATTAGATTGTATAATAACGAAATTTAAAGTGAAAACCGAATGGTCTGACATTGGATTTGTGCAACTATACTATATCAAATATGAACGAAGCAAACCGCCGACGACTGCACATAGAACAGCAGCGATACAGCATTGTCTTGGTTACCGTGGTGCTTATAAACACTATTTACTATGTATTATACAGGGGCAAGATGAAAATAAAATACCATCTAAACTCTTCTAAAGACAGTCAGTTCCCCTCAGCGACACATTCATATAAACCTCCACCCCCGATGGTTTCGTGATTCATTTACCATCTCAACCGACTTGAATCGTCATATATTTTTATCTTTTTTTTTCAAAATAATTTTCTACCCACTCCATAGAAGACAGTTAACGAAGACGGTTACCGATAAAGACAAATACAGCGCCCATGTATCCTGAGAATGCAGTGCATATTAGACGGATCTGATCTTTTTCTAATGGCTGGTTGATTCCTCTCATGCAGGTCTACAGTGTTTTGGAGGGTGTGTGTGAGTCAATGCTGAATGGATGAGTCATAGTTATGTTTCCAGCTCTGCCTGCTTCAACCTCCTGTGAGGAGCTTTCTAACACACACCAAAGAGACGACAGGAAATGAGAGACGGAGGGTGAAAGGAAACGATACCTCCTCTCCAACAAATGTTCAAATTTAGCACAGTCCTGAGTCACAGTCTGTGTGTGTTTTTATGTTTGTAGTGCTTCTGTTGCAGTTTGGTTTATGTCCATTAATTAAAGTTGGGGTGTTTCCTCTCTGAGGAGGCAATGTCTCCTTAAAGAAATTTGATGTGAAAAGAATAAACATTGCAATAATAATTAATTTCAAAATCAGTTATTGGGTCGTTCTGCAGAAATGAAAGCCAAAATATGTTACATTTGTGATGAAAGCCATAATATTAAATGCTGCGGACAAAGATTTATATTTATATTATTTAAGTTTGAATCCACAATTTCCAACGGAGATTTGGAGCCAAATTACAGGAGGGGGAAAATAGCTAATAATGTTAGAGAAACATGCTGGCTTAAGCAATCATTGTTGCAGCATATGCCACTGGTGACCGTTCAAAAATGGGGGGGAAAAACACTTTTCATGTTTTCCTCTTCATTTTTCAACTTCCTCTTCAATGTTCAAAGCATGCCTATGACTTTTTAGATGTATTTCTGTTGGACTCTACATGTTTAAGGCCCTGCTAGTTCTAGCTCTAGAGAAATGGGATCTCAATGTGGCTCCTTGAGTAAGTGTTAAATAGTACACATTATCAAAAACCAAATGTGGGTCTCTTTGCGTATAGCTGATACTTTTTTATTGTGTAAAGGAAATGTATATCTGCTTTCCTATCCAAAATAAATGAATACAAATAATATAACTCTTATAGAAAATTATAGAAGAATATAGTGCCAAAATATAATTTTTCCAAAGTTTGTAACTCAAGAATTACTAAAGACAACTCAATATTCTGACATTCTGGATCTTAACAAACATGTACTTTTGATATCTTCGTCCTATACTGTCATTTTTCCAAATATAGGGGGATTTCACTGCATCTCTCTGCAAGTATTATAATGTGTACCCATTTTTAGCTCATTGTGTTTTCATTGAGCTCATTCCTTTACACGTGAGATAAGGCAGGGTCTTCATCGTGTTATTTTTGGCTGCTTGCCCTTTCAGTGTGATAATGGCCATTTGTCTTGTTCACAACTAGTGTGCAAAATTTACTAATTAGAAACTGTACTTCTCTCGTGAATGCAAAAAGTAAGTTTTCATTGATGAATAATGACTTATATTTAGTTCCGTTTCTCACAAAAGCTATTATATGGTTTTTGAAGGCTTGAAAGATAGCGTCATGCATTGTATTGGCCACTTTCAGGTTTATGATGTGGTGTGTACCCTCCAGTGTAATTTTGTTAAATCGTTCAACATCTTTGTGTTTCTCTGAAGAAAGCAAGTCATAAAGGATTGAGGGTGAGTAAATGAGGATGATTGAGCCCTAAAAATCATATCCATATTACTGTCCGAGACAGCAGCACTGGTCTCAAATCAGCAGAGAGAAATGCTGTTTCATCATTTGTCCTTGAGTATTGGAAACATAGCTGTAATTTTATCTTTGTATCCCGGTACAATAGAGAAATGACATGTGAGACACACACAAGAGAAACCCGAGTAGTGCATGCTGGGACACAGGGTTCACATCACAATGGAGGTAGCACAGAATCATCAAGCCAAAGAAATGGGCTGGTTTCTCCACTTTTTTTATAGCCTCCGTCTCTAGAATGAGGACAGCACTGGTTCATTTAGATGTTATCCAATATAGGAATCGACTGGGACAATAAAGCGGTTTCCACATGACCGAGGATGAGCTTGATGAGGTTCAGCCAAGAGTAAAGTTGTTTCAGAGGAGGCACAAAACACACTTAAGCTGTAAAATTGTCATCTTTTAGAGGTGGGAATACATTCATAGGTGGAATAATGTTTTTTATGTGTTAATACCAAGGGCGTAGGTTTGCTTTCGACATTGGTGGGGACATTTTTTTTTATTTGGTGGATATTTCCGCTAACAGCTTGATTTGTACATTTTTGCTGAACAACATTCATTTAAAGTTAAAGACTGTCCACAGCAATTCAGTGGGTGTCGCTGCAAGGGTACAGGCGTGGTTTGTTGTTTTTGAAGTAATTGCCATTTTCCGTGTGTCTGCATGTGTGTTTATCTGAACACTGTCAGAATCTGACTCATGGTCAGAGCGGATGCTGTATGTGTGCATAAACCATTTCATGTAGTATTTGATTTAATCAGCTTTTGGCAGTAGGTTTATATTAAGCTGTGTGAGCTCTCTTAAAACTGGCTGTAAAAGATATTATTGGCCCACACAAATATTTGTTCTACTCTTATTTGTACTCTTTTTGTTTAACCTCCTAATGTTTTGTTCCATCTAACTGCTGCGTAATCCGATGTCCTAACATCTGCTGTGTCAGCGTAACTCAGCGTGACAGTCTGGAAAGTGAGATTCCTGGATTTGCTGCCACAATGTTACTTTAGTGTCAGATGTTAAAAGTGTTGTTGTTGCAATGTTATGGTCTGTTGTTGGGTTGCTAATCTAGGTTTAATTTTACTAGATTGATTAGCCCGTGGGCAGACAAGCAGTCGGCAAACCAGTTCAAACTTAGTTTACAGATAGTCTATTCATTCTTATGAAGATGAAAATTAAGGTGGAACTCTTGGTCTTGACAGCAGCATTGATCTAATCTGCTGGGTTTTTTTATGAGAAACCTCACAAAGTCAGTCATTGTTTCCAAAATATTCATAATATTCAAATTCAGTGTCTGCACAACTTCATGCACAGCTAAAAATACATGCAAAATGTATTTGGGAAAATGTTTTGCCATGAATTAAAACAAGCTCTCAAGATAAAGAATTGTTTAATGTTTCATTTCATCTGTCCCAATCTCTACAAGGTAGGAAATCCTAGTTCTTATAGTTAAAACAAAGTACACCAACAAAATTTCTCAAATGCATGACTGGCATTACTAAGTGTGTGTGTGTGTGTGTGTGTGTGTGTGTGTGTGTGTGTGTGTGTGTGTGTGTGTGTGTGTGTGCATATTGTGAGTTATTTTTTTTGTGATTTATTTCAAAAACAGAAACTTTCATATATTCTAGATTCATTACATGTAAATGTAAATATATATATATATATATATAAAAAAAAATATTTGTTTTAATTTTGTTTTATTAGAGCTTACAGCTCATGAAAGTCAAAAATCCAGTATCTCAAAATATTGGAGGTTTTAAATTTGAGTTTCAATAAATGACCATCACTCCAGTTGATAAATTCCGGGTATCTCTTAACCACAATAATGGGGAACACTGCTGACTTGGCAATGGTCCAGAAGATGATCATTGACACCCTCCACAAAGAGGGTAAGTCACAGAGGGTCATTACTGAAAGGGGGCTGTTCAAGGAGTGCTGTATCAAAGCATGTTAAATACAAAGTTGACTGGAAGGAAACAATGGGGTTGGAAAATGTGCACAAGCAACAGGGATGACTATGGGTGTCTCAATACCACTTTTTCAGAACCGATATTAGCGCAGCTTTTATTTAATCAGTGATTAGTGAATAGTTGTTGGTGCCAAATGGGCTGGTCTGAGTATTTCAGAAACTGCTGATCTACTGGGATTTTCACACACAACTATCTCTAGGGTTTACAGAGAATGGTCCGAAAAAGAGAAAATATCCAGTAATCCAGTTGTGTGGACGAAAATGCCTTGTTGATGTCAGAGGAGAATGGGCAGATGATTAGAGATGATAGAAAGGCAACAGTAACTGAAATAATCACTCGTTACAACCAAGGTATGCAGAATACCATCTCTGAACACACAACACGTCGAACCCTGAAGCAGATGGACTACAGCAGCAGAAGACCACACCGGGTGCCGCTCCTGTCAGATAAGAACAGGAAACAGAGGATACAATTCACACAGGATCACCAAAATTGGACAATAGAAGATTGTAAAAACGTTGTCTGGTCTGATGAGTCTCGATTTCTTCTGTGACATTCAGATGGTAGGGTCAGAGTGGGTCTATGTAGAGAGGGTTCCG